>PVJS01021297.1:0-25617 GCA_004027185.1 Glis glis
CTACACCCCCAGCCCTATTTTTTATTCTTTATTTTGAAACAGGGTCTCCCTAAGTTGCAGAGGCCTCACGTAAGTAGCTGAGGCTGACCGTGAACCCGGATCCTCCGGTCTCAGCCTCCCAAGTACTGGGATCACAAGCGTGTGCCACCACGCCCGGCTGCATTGAGTATTTTTACATGGGTTCCCGGGGTTCTTTTTGAGAGAGAGAGAGAGAGAGAGAGAGTGTGTGTGTGTGTGTGTGTGTGTGTGTGTGTGTGTGTATTGACCCCAGGGCTCTACACATGCTTGGCAACACTCTACTACTGAACTATCCCCCCAACCCTGTTTTTAAACTTTGTTATTTTGAGACAGGGTATTGCTGTGTTGCCTTAGCTGACCTTAAACTTGGGGTTTGCTTTGTCCTGTCTGTGGGTAGACTCAATTGGACCTGCTGTAGCTATACCCCCACCCCCATTTTCCTGTTCATTAAGTATCTTGATCTTAGCTGGACATGGTGGCACATGCCTGTAATCCCAGTACTTGGGAGGCTGAGACAAGAGGATCACAGGTTCTTAGCCAGCCTCAACAACTTAATGAGACTCTTAGCAACCTAGCGAGACCCTGTTTCCAAACAAAAGAATAAAGCTAGGGGTGTAGCTCAGAGGTAGAATGCCCCTGGGCTGAATCTTCAGTACCACAAAACATAAAATAAAATAAAAATCGTAGTAATTCTGTCAAGTAGGAAGAGACTCTCAGTAGGCAGATGATAAAGCCAAGTACTTTGACTCTAGATTTTTTTCTAACCCTTCCCTATTCTGTACACTGTCTTATATCTCTATTAATGACACCACTGGTACCAGATATTTAAGTAAGTTTCATACAAAGCTGTGGTATCTGTGTTGGCTATGCAGTTAGAGCAATAAGTTACAGAAGAAAGGTGCCAGCATGCCTGTGTGGGCCTGCGATAAGAAAGTGTTGAGAGCCACGCATGGTGGCCCACACAAGTAATCCTAGTAATTAGGAGGCTGAGACAGGAGGATCGCAGGTTCAAGCCCAGCCTCAGCAACTTAGCAAGACCCTGTTTCCAAATAAAAAATAAAAAGGGCTGGGAGTGTAGCTCGGAGGTAGAATGCCCCTGGGTTCAATCCTTAGTACCAAAGAGAGAGAGAGATGACAGAACTTGAACTCTGCACTTAGGGCTTTGACTCTTATCTGATAAAGGTACCTAGTAGATGGGAAATTTCTGGGCCTCTCACCTTCTCCCTTCTTCCTGCCCACTCTGGTAACCATTACATTCATCTTTTTAAAATTTTTTTGGTGGGGGGTACTGGGAGTTGAACCCAGCGGTGTTCTACCTCTGAGCTACACTCCTAGCCCTATTTAATTTTTTATTTTGAAACAGGTTCTTGCTAAATTGCTGAGGGCCTTGCACCTGCAATCCTCCTGTCTCAGTCTCCCAAGTATCGGGATTACAGGTATGTAATCCTGCACGTCATCTTTTATGAGACCTTCCCTAAATAGACAATTCACAAAACTTCCATTTATGTATGAGCATCTCTTCTGTACTCAGCAAATAAAGCAGACCCTTAACTATGCTGGAGTCATCTAAGTGCACGACATGCCAGTATTTGAAAGAACAGGCTTTTTCCTTTCTGTATGTTCCCTTTTTGCTTTGGTCTGCCTTTTTGAGCATCAGACCAAATCTCTCTGCCACTCCTGAACTTGAGCTTTCTTTTCCTGCTTCAGAGAGCAGCAGTTTCTAAGCATTTGCTGCCAGCTAACCAGCAATGTCCCCAAACGTAGGCAGCCGTGCCCTTTTCCTTCTAGCACACTCACTAGTTTGCTGCTGTTCCGGTTGATGCCGGTGCCTTGAATGGGGTCTCCTCTGGGCCAAGGCCAGCTGAGGCCACAAGCTGGTCATTCAGCAGCTGTGTCCTCGTCTATCCTGGCTGCCTTCTGCAAGGGAGGAAGTAGGGGGGAGTCAGCCAGCTGAGTCCGGGCTCCCAGCCAGGCCACTTCTTCTGCTTTGCGTAGTCTGTGTTCTCTGGGTTTTTTTTTTTTTTTGTGTGTGTGTGTGGTACCAGGGATTGAACGCAGGGGCGTTCTACCTCCGCGCTACGCCCCCGGCCCTATTTTTTATACTTTATTTTGAGACCGGGTCTCACGAAGTTGCGGAGGGCCTCACTAAGTACAGAGAGAGAGAGACAGGGAGAGAGAGAGAGAGAGAGAGAGAGAGAGAGAGAGAGAGAGAAGGCGTGTGCACGCGCATGTATGCGCGTGCGCGAGCTGAGGCTGGCCGCGAACCCGGATCCTCCGGTCTCCGCCTCCCAAAGTACTGGGATTACAAGCGTGCGCCACCACGCCTGGCGTAGTCTGTGTTCTCACTCATGCAGCAAGCATTTATTAAGCACCTTTTGTGTATACCAGGGAAGACCCCTCCTCTGAGAGAAAGAACAGAGCAGAGACCCCTTGCAGGAGCCAAGCTTTCTTCTTTTTTTTTTTTTTTGCGGTACCGGGGATTGAACCCAGGGGCATTCTACCTCCGAGCTACACCCCCAGCCCTATTTTTTATTCTTTATTTTTGAAACAGGGTCTCACTAAGTTGCAGAGGGCCTCACTAAGTAGCTGAGGCTGGATCCTCCGGTCTCCGCCTCCCAAGTGCTGGGATTACAAGCGTGCGCCACCACGCTCCGCTCCAAGCTTTCTTAAAGAGCTCTTTTTCTGGGAACCTTTTCCTTTTTGACTGGAAGCCCAACATCCGCTGGAGCTCCCTGATGGGAGGCACCAGGAGATGGGAACAAAGAGACTGTTAACATTAATGAGGCGCATTGAGTGGGTATTTCCGCAGTCTCCAAAGGAAGGCAGGTTTTCCTCTTTCTTTTTGGAAAGTGACAGCTGACATGGGCCAAATACAGACTATTTTTGGCTCCCAGGATGCTCTGAATCCTTTCTTTTCAATTCCCTCCCTGCTGCCCTGTCATTTATTATCACCCTCCACACAGGCAAATAAATAAAGCCTTTTGATCTTCACCCAGTCAGTCACAGAGTAAACTGTAAACAAAAGTGAACTTGTGACATGTGGATAAGGAAGAAATGTTGGCAGCTTCTTCCTCCGCTCCTGAAAAAGAAGCATCCTGTACACTGTGCCAGATGGGCATGATACCCGAGCCGCCAGGGCACAGGCAAAATCTGAAGCCCACTGACCACTGCAGACTTAAGAGTAGCCATTCTTTACCAGAGTGTCATGGGAAGGGACTTGAGTGGCCCTGACATACAGCTTGCTCTACTTAGAGCTTTCAACCCCCATGCCAGCTTGGACTGGTAGGAACTTAGAGTTCCATGTAGTACAAGAACTCTTGGCTACCTCTGTGAGAATTGGCCAAGTTCTACTCTCCAAGATAAAGGTCTTGGAAAGTTGCTTTGCCATTCTTGGTTACCCTATTTATAGAATGGGGATTGTGCCAGGCGTGGTGGCACATGCCTGTAATCCCAGTACTTGGGAGGCTGAGACAGGAGGATTGCAGGTTAGAGGACAGCCTCAGCAAGTAGTGAGACTCTCAGCAACCTAGTAAGACCCTGTTTCAAAATAAAAATAAAATAGGGCTGGGGGTGTAGAATGCCCCTGGGTTCAATTCCCAGTACCATAAAAAATAAATATATAAAAACCGGGCGTGGTGGCTCACGCCTGTAATCCCAGTACTTGGGAGACTGAGACAGGAGGATTGCAGGTTCGAGTACAGCCTCAGCAAGTAGTGAGACTCTTATCAACCCAGCGAGACCCTGTTTCAAAATAAAAATTAAAAATAGGGCTGGGGATGTAGCTCAGAGGTAGAATGCCTCTGGGTTCAATTCTCAGTATCACAATAAATAAATAAATAAATAAATAAATAAATAAATAAAATAATAAAAAGGGCTGGGGGGCCGGGCATGGTGGCGCACACTTGTAGTCCCAGTACTTGGGAGGCTGAGACAGGAGAATGAGAGGTTCAAGGACAGTCTCAGCAAGTAATGAGACTCTAATCAACCCAGTGAGGCCCTCTTTCAAAATAAAAAGCCTGGTACAGTTGTGGCGCACGCTTGTAATCCCAGTACTTGCGAGGCTGAGATTGGAGGGTCCGGGTTCTCGGCCAGCCTCAGCTACTTAGTGAGGCCCTCTGCAACTTAGTGAGACCCTGTTTCAAAATAAAGAGTAAAAAATAGGGCTGGGAGTGTAGCTCAGAGGTAGAATGCCCCTGGGTTCAATCCCCAGTACCACAAAAATAAATAAATAAATAAATAAATAAATAAATATAAAAATAAAATAGGGCTGGGAGTGTAGCCCGGAGGTAGAATGCCCCTGGATTCAATCCCTAGTATCAAAAAATAAATAAATAACCGGGCGTGGTGGCGCACGCTTGTAATCCCAGTACTTGGGAAGCTGAGACAGGAGGATCGCAGGTTCACGGCCAGCCTCAGCTACTTAGTGAGGCCCTCCTCAACTTAGTGAGACCCTGTCTCAAAATAAAGAATAAAAAATAGGGCTGGGGGTGTAGCTCGGATGTAGAATGTCCCTGGCTTCAATCCCCAGTACCGCAAAAAAAAAATGGAAGAAAGAATAAAAAATAGGACGGGGGGTGTAGCTCAGAGGTAGAATGCTCCTAGGTTCAATCCAATCCCCAGTACTACACACAAAAAAGGGTGGGGTCGTGGTAATACTTGCCTCCTACCGCAGTGCCAAGGTGATGAGGGTGACCTGTCCCTCACCACAAGGCCTGGTCCACTGTACGCACATAGTAAATGTCAGCAGTGCTTGTTATTGTGGGGCTGAAGCTGGATCTAGAATGAAGGCTACAGATGTCAGCCTAGACCTGTCCCCCAACTCTCGACGGGAATCTAGAAGGGCTGGTTGGCTTGGCACTGATGAGCTCCCTCCCTCTTTGCTCTCCTTCCCCTCTCTCTCTCTAGGGGACACTACACAGAAAATGAGAACTGCTCACTATCCTACCCCAGCCGAATTGGATGCGTATGCTAAGAAGGTCGCAAACAACCCACTGACTATAAAAATCTTCCCCAACAGTGTGAAGGTTCCCCAGCGGAAACACGTTCGTCGTACTGTGAACGGCCTCGACACGTCAGCCCAGCGCTACAGCCCCTATCCGACTCAGGCCGCCACCAAGGCAGGCCTGCTTGCCATTGTCAGAGTGCCAGCCAAAAGCAAACTCAAGGACTTTGACGGCACCCGAGCCCGGCTACTCCCTGAGGCCATCATGAACCCCCCAGTGGCACCCTATGCTACTGTGGCACCCAGCACTTTAGCCCACCCCCAGGCCCAGGCTCTGGCCCGCCAGCAGGCCCTGCAGCATGCACAGACCCTGGCCCACGCCCCTCCCCAGACGCTGCAGCACCCTCAGGGTATCCCACCACCACAGGTGCTGTCTCACCCTCAGAGCCTCCAGCAGCCGCAGGGCCTGGGCCACGCTCAGCCCATGGCCCCAACCCAGGGTTTGGTTCACCCCCAGGCCCTGGCTCACCAGAGTCTCCAGCACCCCCCCAATCCCTTGCTGCATGGAGGTCGGAAGATGCCAGACTCAGATGCCCCCCCGAATGTGACCGTGTCTACCTCAACTATCCCTCTTTCAATGGCGGCCACCCTGCAGCACAGCCAGCCCCCGGACCTGAGCAGCATCGTGCATCAGATCAACCAGTTTTGCCAGACGAGGGCAGGCATCAGCACTACCTCAGTGTGTGAGGGCCAGATCGCCAACCCCAGCCCCATTAGTCGCAGTCTGCTTATCAATGCAAGCACCCGGGTGTCCACCCACAGTGTCCCCACACCAATGCCTTCATGTGTGGTCAACCCCATGGAGCACACCCATGCGGCCACAGCTGCGTTGCCTGCTACAGGCCCTGTCAACCTGCCCACGGGCATCTCTCGAGCCCCCACTGGCTACCCTAGCGACCTCAAGCCAGTCGCCTGGAACCAGCACCAGCTGGCCCACCTGCAACAGATGTGCAGCGAGGCTGGTGGGACACCAGCCCCGGGCCTGACAGGCAAGCATGCAGCAGGACGCGAGTTGGCAGGGCCTGGCTTTGTGGGCAAGGCCCCTGCCTACCCGCAGGAACTCTGCCTAGCACAGTCCTTCCATCTGAAGCCGCCCCTGGAGAAGCCGACCCCATCCCCACCAGTCAACGGCCTGGCGGCCCCACTGGCCTACCCCAATGGTCACTACTTCCAACCCCTGTGGAACAACATTCTCCCCACTCCCAATAGCGACAGCTCGGGGTCTCAGGACCTCGCCATGCCATTCCACGGTGGGCAGCCCACAGGTGCACCCCTCGACTGTGCAGCAGCTCCTGGGGCCCACTACCGAGCAGGGACCGGGGGCGGTCCGGTGGCGAGCCAGAACAGCTTGATGCCAACGGTGGATTACCTGAGTGGGGATTTCCAGCAGGCCTGCTTCCGAGAACAGAGCCTGGCCATGCTGAGCAAGGCCCACCGAGCCCCTGGCAGCCGAGCCCCTGATCCCACAGATAGTCGAAGTCTTCATATTCAGCACCCGGGGTATAGATAGGGAGCTGTGGTGCCCTCCCCAGCGTCATACTTCACCCTCCTAGGTTTAGTCTTACTTTTAAGTAACTGGATAGTTTTGAAGTTTCACTGCTCCAATGTGATCACTGTTAGATGTCCAAGGAAGGGGGCTTGACAGGATCTAAGTGGTGGCAGAAAGGGTCCTCTTATCCCTCCTTCCAGCAACTTCTGTTTTTATGTTAGACCCTAACCCCAGGATTTTCTCTCCTCCCCTGCCTGCCTATCAGTTCACATTGGTCATTTCCAGTCAGCCTCCTCCCATCTTTTCCTGAACCTCTGCCTGTTTCTCTTAGGACTGAGGTGTGACTAAGGGAAGGGGCCTTAGGCTCATAAGCAGGCCTCTCCCCATCTCTCTTTGGGACTAGTAAGCTAGACTTTCCAAGTGCTCTGGAAACTAATTCTGTATTCACCCAAAGATCTCAAAACTGACCCAATCTGCATCTCCTCCCAGCTCCTTCCCATTATTCAAGGCTCTCTTTTGCATTTACATCGCTTCCCCTAGCAGCTGCACTTGTCTTTGCCTCACTGGACCTCAGGGGCGTGCGGGTATCTGGCCATAACCTCAAAGCAGAGGAAATTGGCATCTTGGTTTCTGACTCCCCTTCCATATCTAGAGAAGTGCAGTGGCCGTCTGGCATACCCAAGATCCCTTCTCACTGTTGCCTCTCTCCTAACTTAACTGCGTCCTTATCCTTATCTTCTCCAACAGGGTGAAGGTTCCCCATTGGAAACCTTATCCTGTCTTTACCCTGTTGTCCTCCTCCCTTAAAAAAAAAAAAACAAGCAAAACAAACTACCTTACTTGAAGAATTAGGTAGGTAAGGGTGATCACATTGGAGTTTGGAATTAAAAACACCAAAAAAAAAAAGTTAAATGCATTTGGTTCTCACTACACTGGCTAAGAATATTGACACTGTAAGTTTTAAATGTCATGTTTCTGTATGAATGCAGTGTGGGTTTGAGTAGCATCGTGTATGAGCGGCCCCACAGGTACATTCACCTTCCTAGTCACCTCCTTTTGCAGCCCCTCAGTTTAATGAAGAAAGAAAAAACACAAAGCCTTAAGCTCGGAATTTTTCCTCTATCAAATGAGCATGGTTCTAGCCACTAGAGATGGGCTTACATTGGAAACAGCCCCTCCTGCCCTGTCCTTAGCGCAATCCCCACCCGCTCCATGCTCAAGTCCTTTCATTCCTAAGTAACAATTAGTTGGCTAGAAATTTAACACTTCTGTAACTTTAAACTTATGTTTTGTTGTAAATTTATGCACCCGTCTTCTGTTAACAATGCCCAATTAGGCTTTTTTTTTTTTAACCAAATAAGTCCTTACCTTTCCTCTTGTCTCTGGGGAATGTGAGCTATTATTTAAGATTTTGGGTTCTGTTTACTATCCACTCACTGTTCCTTAGCCAGAAATTCTCTAGTGATCTGAAGCAATGTGACTGAAGACCAGTTTTTAAATTATGTGTTGGCAAGTTGCCTTATATTTAAAAAGAAAAAAAAAAGGAAAAAACTGCCTGATTGTGTTATGCCAAATGATAGCAACATGAAGTCCTAATTTATTGTTCCTGATTGTTTTCCTGATGTCTGTGAACACTGGTACCTCCCTGTCCCTGTGCCCTCAGGAGCCCTGCAGCTTCTGGTGGGATGCCTCCTTCCAAGGTGTTGGCCACCATCTCACCTAGGGGCCCCTTCCAGTCCTGCTTTTCTCAATTTTAAAGATCACTGCTGTCTCCCCTTGTACCTCTTGCTTGATCTCCAAATCAGATATTCTTGCTATAATCTCCCCCCAGCCTCTCCCCAAAAGTTGAACTGCCATTATAGGAAACTGGACCAGACACCAACTTGGGGGCTTGAAGTCAGACAACCTCGAGCCTATTTCTTCCTGTGTAGGGGTGCAAGTCTTTGAAGCTCTCACTCCCACCCCTTGTCTGCATGGAAAATGTACTGTGACCCCCCCACTCCCAATTAACTGCCCTCACCTTTGGTGTGAGATGTTTCCTAGTTCAACCTGAGTTCCCCTGCCCCTCTGCCAGCCAACCCCTAACCAGCAATAAGGGTCCAAGCCAGGGCCTCCTACCCACACTCCCCGCCTCCATCCCATGACACCCCTAGGGGATACCTGGATCCCCCACTCTCCACACACTGTAGCATTCATTCTCCATCTCTCACCTTCTCACCTGTGGTGGTTTATGGGTGTGATGGGGTTTTTAAGATGATTATAAACCAGTAAAAAGAAAAAACTCACCTTTTGACCTCGTCCTATTCGTTTAATGTGGTGAATGTTTGAGGTGATTTTGGTGGTGGTGGTGGTGGTGGTGGTGGTGGTGGTGGTGGTGGTGGTAAGGGTCCTCCCCAGCCCATTACCCCAGACCAGATGCTGTGACCGTTGTAGTGCCTTGGTATACAGTTCAGTCATCCCCTGGGAGTTGGGGGCAGCTGGTGGCCCTCTGCCCAGGCTGGGCTGCTAGGGTAACTATGGTTTGCTGCCTTTTACTAGAGGCCCAAAAGGGTCCTGCCACACTTTTGCTCAAAGGGCCATTAGTTAAGAAATAGGGATCTAGCCAGGCATGGTGGCACACGCCTGTAATCCCAATACTTGGGAGGCTAAGAAGCAGATCACAGGTTCGGGACCAGCCTCGGCAACTAGCGAGGCTCTCAGCAACTTTGTGAGACCCTGTTTCCAAATGAAAAATAAAATTGGGCTGGGGTATAGCTTGAAGGTAGAATGCCCCTGGATTCCATTCCCAGCACCGCAAAAAAGGGGGGGGCAGATCTGAGCCAGATATGGTGGCGCATGCCTGTAATCTCAGGACCTGGAAGGCTGAGATAGGATTGCAGGTTCATGACCAGCCTTAGCAAGTTAGTGAGACCCACCATGAGAGCCTGTTTCAAAATAAAAAATAAAATAGGGCTGGAGGTGTAGGTCAGAGGTAGAACAGCCCTGGGTTCAATCCCCAGTATCACAATAAATAAATAGAATTTTAGCCTGGGTGTGGCACACTCCTGTAATCGCAGTACTTGGGAGGCCAAGACAGGAGGATCACAGATTATGGCTAGCCTCAGCAGTTTAGCAAGGCTCTGTTTCAAAATTGAAAAAATAGGGCTTGGGGGTGTAGTTCAGAGGACGAATACCCTGGAGCTCAATCCCCAGTACAAGAAAAGTTGGAAAGAAGGAAAGCAAAGGAAGAAATAAATGGGGTTCTGGAGCCAGGTGCACACCTATAATCCCAGTACCTAGGAGGCCAATATAGGAGGATTGCAGGTTCAAGGCCGGCCTCAGCAATCTAGCTAGACTGTGTTTCAAAATAAAATAGGGGTGGGGGTGTAGCTCAGTGGTAGAGCACCCCTGGGTTCAATCCACTGTGCCACCAAAAAAGAGGTGCCTTCTTTACTCCTTGTGCTGCCCTAAGACACCCTTCTTGAGATGAGACCTGCAGTCTGCCTAAGGTCGCAGAGCTGGACAGTGGACAGGGGAGCCCATTCTTTTGTTGTTGTTGCGGTACTGGGGATTGAACCCAGGGGCATTTTACCTTCGAGCTACACCCCCGGCCCTATTTTTTTTATATTTTATTTTGAAACCGGGTCTCACGAAGTTGTGGAGGGCCTCACTAAGTAGAGAGAGAGAGGGAGAGAGAGAGAGAGAGAGAGAGCTAGCTGAGGCTGGCCGCGAACCCGGATCCTCTGGTCTCTGCCTCCCAAAGTACTGGGATTACAAGCGTGCGCCATCACGCCAGGCCCTATTTTTTTTATATTTTATTTTGAAACCGGGTCTCACGAAGTTGCGGAGGGCCTCACCAAGTAGTGGAGGCTGGCCACGAACCTGGCGAACCTGGATCCTCCGGTCTCCGCCTCCCAAGTACTGGGATTACAGGCGTGCGCCACCAGGCCTGGCTCAGGGGAGCCCATTCTGCCTGCAGTGGTTCTCTGCTGAGGTAAGTGCTTAGGGAGGCCCAGGTCCCACAGAGTAATTGTGACCAGCAGTGGAGCGAGGGCCAGGCCTGCAGGCTGGCTGAGTGTCGCAAGGCCTCCATGTCGTGCACAGTTCTGGGCACTCTATGTGAATGTACCCTGGAGTCATGCAATGGCAGTATCCTGGCAGCGGACACTCAGGTTTGATCCAGGCTGACTGGTTTCTCTTGAGACGGTGGAAGGGTAGTCCCACTTGCTGCTTGCTGGAGGCATTTCTTCTGCTAGAATTCGTGGTTCTACCAGTTTCTAGGCTTCACTGTACTAAGCTGGTTTGTCTGGTGAGGGACCGTTTCTGCTTTCTTAGCTAGGGCTCCGTCTCCCCATAGATGAATTTGACCTTTTGGGTGAGTGGACAGGGCTGGTGAAGAGCACCCCAACTGACTAGCCCTTTCCTGTCACCCGATAAATGTTTTTTTTTTTTTTACCTCACCCTCTGTGTGGGAGGAGATAGCCTTTGAACTTTCCTTTATGAGATAATAGCATATATTGGTCCTCTTATCAGGGCTAAGCAAGAAGACTAATGAACTTATCGATAAATTAATCATTACAACAAGATGTAGAAGTGGGTAGCCAGGCGTGGTGGCGCACGCTTGTAATCCCAGTACTTGGGAGGCTGAGACCGGAGGATAGCAGGTTCGCGGCCAGCCTCAGCTACTTAGTGAGTCCCTCCGCAACTTAGTGAGACCCTGTTTCAAAATAAAGAATAAAAAATAGGGCTGGGGATGTAGCTCAGAGGTAGAATGCCCCTGGGTTCAATCCCCAGTTCCGCAAAAAAAAAAAAAAAAAGTAGAAGTGGTAGAATTCATGTAGTGATGCCCCATGTAGCTAAGTAACTTGTCAAAAGCAAGCCCTATTCTGTTGCTGAAGTTAGAGGGAGCTACAATTCCAGGGATTGCTGGAGTTTAAAACAGTCCAGGGGCTGGGGTTGGAGTTCAGTAGAGTGGCTGTGTGGCATGTGCAAGGCACTGGCTTGGATACCCAGCACCAAGGGAAAAAACCCAGGCCCTAAGCCAGGCACGGTGGCACCCGCCTGTAATCCCAGTACTTGGGAGGCTGACACAGGAGGATCACAGGTTTGAGGCCAGGCTCAGCAAGTACTCTCATCAATCTAGTGAGACTCTTTCAAAATAAAAATAAAATAGGGCTGGGGGTGTAGCTCGGAGGTAGACTGCCCCTGGGTTCAATGCCCAGTACAAAAAAAAAGCTATTGTGCTTGACTCTTGTATTAAATATTACATATAAGGTTTTAGCAATGTCTGCTACAAGAAATTAATGTGCTCAGTGCAGTGGTGCATGCCTGTAATCCCAGTACCTGGGAGGCTGTGACAGGAGGATGGTTTTCTTTTTTGTGTGTGTGGTGCCGGGGATGGAGCCCAGGGGCATGCTACCTTCAAGCCACACTCCCAGCCCTATTTTATTTTTTATTTGGAAACAGGGTCTCACAAAGTTGATGAGAGCCTCGCTAAATTGCTGAGGCTGACCAAAACTGTGATCCTCCCATCTCAGCCTCCCAAGTACTGGGATTATACGTGTGCACCACCATGCCCAGCTGAGGATTGCTTTTTCGAAACCAGCCTCAGCAACTCAGCAAGACCATTTCAAAATAAAAAATAAGCTGGGTGTGGTGGCGCATGCCTGTAATCCCAGTACTTGGGAGGCTAAGACAGGATTGGAGGTTCAAGGACAGCCTCAGCAAGTAGTGAGACGCTCATCAACCTAGCAAGCCCGTTTCAAAATAAAAGTAAAAATAGGGCTGGGGGTGTAGCTTGGAGGTAGAATGCCTCTGGGTTCCATCCCCAGTACCACAAAAAAATAAATAAATAAATAAATAAAAATAAAGCCGGGCATAGTGGCGCATGCTTGTAACCCCAGTATTTGGGAGGCTGAGACAGGAGGATTGCAGGTTCGCAGCCAGCCTCAGCAACTTAGTGAGGCCCTCTGCAACTAGTGAAACACAGTTTCAAAATAAAGAATAAAATAGAGCTGGGGGTAGACCAGCTGGGTAGACTGCCAGAGGTAGACCCCCCTGGGTTCCATCCCCAGGAACACACAAATAATAAAATGGAGCCGGTGTGGTGGCGCACGCTTGTAATCCCAGTGCTTGGGAGGCGGAGACCAGAGGATCCAGGTTTGCGGCCAGCCTCAGCTACTTAGTGAGGCCCTCTGCAACTTCATGAGACCTGGTTTCAAAATAAAGTATAAAAAATAGGGCCGGGGGTGTAGCTCGGAGGTAAAATGCCCCTGGGTTCAATCCCCGGTATCTCAAAAAAATAATAATAATAAAATGGATTGCGGGGGTGTAGCTCAGAGGTAGAATGTCCCTGGGTTCAATCCCCAGTACCATAAAAAAAAAGGAAAAAAAGTACTCAATGAATGAAGAAGTTATTGCCCAGGAAAGACTTGCCTATGAGCCGGATGTGGTGGGGTACACCTGCAATCCCAGCCTCTCAAGAGGCTGTGGCAGGAAGATCTCAAGTTCAAGGCTAGCCTGGGCAAGTCAGTGAGACCCTGTCTCTAAAAACAAAAAGGTCTGGGGATGTAGCTCAGTGGCAGAGCACCGCTGGGTTTAGTCCCAATACAGAAAGGGGGCAGGGCACACTTTGGGTAGGGCAGAGCAGTAGTCTTTGGTGGGGTATGTCCTATTGCATCAGGTCCTAGCTGGACATGGTGGCACACACTTGTATTCCCAGTACTTGGGAGGCTGAGACAAGAGGATTGCGGGTTCGAGACTAGCCTCAGCAATGTAGTGAGGGCACCAGCAATTTAACAAGACCTCGATACAAAATAAAAAATAAAGCCGGGCGTGGTGGCACACGCTTGTAATCCCAGTACTTGGGAGGCTGGGAACGGAGGATTCGGGTTCACAGCTAGCCTCAGCTATTTAGTGAGGCCCTCCACAATTTAGTGAGATCCTGTTTCAAAATAAGGAATAAAAAAAAAAATAGGGCTGGGGGTGTAGCTCAGAGGTAGAATGCCCCTGGGTTCAATCCCCAGTACTGCAAAAACAAAAACAAAATAAAAAATAAGCTGGGCGTGGTGGTGCACACTTGTAATCCCAGTACTTGGCAGGCTGACAGGAGGATTGCAGGTTTGAGGACAGCCTCAGCTACTTAGTAAGGCCCTCCGCAACTTAGACCCTGTTTCAAAATAAAGAATAAAAAATAGTGCTGGAGCTGGGCATGGTGGCGCACGCTTGTAATCCCAGTACTTGGTAGGCTGAGACCAGAGGATCCAGGTTCGCGGCCAGCCTCCGCTACTTAATGAGGTCCTCCACAACTTAGAGAGACCCTGTTTCAAAATAAAGAATAAAAAATAGGACTGGGGGTGTTGCCTGGAGGTAGAACGCCCCTGCGTTCAATCCCCAGGGCTGCAAAAAATTAAATAAATAAAATAAAATTGGGCTGGGAAGCTGGGCGTGGTGGCGCACGCTTGTAATCCCAGTACTTTGGGAGGCGGAGACAGGAGGATCTGGGTTCGCGGCCAGCCTCAGCTCTCTCTCTCTCTCCATCTCTCTCTCTCTACTTAGTGAGGTCTTCCGCAACTTCGTGAGACCCGGTTTCAAAATAAAGTATAAAAAATAGGGCCAGGGGTGTAGCGTGGAGGTAGAACGCCCCTGGGTTCAATCCCCGGTACCGTAAAAAAAAAAAAAAATTGGGCTGGGGGTGTAGCTCAGAGGTAGCGTGCTCTGGGTTGCATCCCCAGTATCACAAAAAAAAGTCTAGGTCCTGTACTTCTTAATTTAACCACCAGAGAGCAGCGGCAAGTTTCTTCCAAAACCTGCTGCAGTTCTTCTGTTGTCCACCAGGGGGAGGTCCAGCACCGCCGCTAGATCCTGGGGCCAAAGTAGTGACAACACTTGCATTCCCAAAGGTCCTTTTGTATTTACTTGGGTCTAACCTCCCAGGGCCCTAACCAACCTAGAGGAGACAGGCTGGAACCATGTTAATAAATACAATTCAGGATTTATTAAAAATCAGGGCTCCCCTGCTGTGCCCTCCTGGCACTAAGGAAATAAATAACCAGAAGGGACACAGCTGAGGAAAAGAAGAAAAATCAATCTCAAGACAGATTTTTTTTAACTACCCCTCCCACTCCTAACCCTCCCTCCCCCTATGGCTCTTGGGACATAGCACCTGAGCAGGCACCTCAGAAGAATGTGGCCAGCTCCAAGGCATGTCTGCCCTGCCCAGGAGGGGAGGCAAGCCCTGGGATCACTTGTTTCCAGCCCTTGATAACCCGGAGACCTGCTCCCCTCAGGGGACAGGGCTGAAGCACCAATTGGAGGCACCTGAGGGTGGTGGTGGTGGTAGGGGGAGGGGGGTAATGGAACCTAGGCAGCGAAAGCAGCTGAAAGGGGGTCCAGCCCCCTCTCCAGGTTCAACCAGTGCCTGACAGGTCATGTCCCTTCCCCCTCGCCCGAGCCTTCCAGTTCTGCACTCAGCTGAGGATCTTCCGGGGCAGTTCAACGGAGGCACGGATGAAGACCGCGTCATCCCGCACATAGTTTCGCTTTCTGATGTCCTGGTGGGAGATGAACTTGGGGTATCCAAAGCCCAGAGAACTCTCATCCAGGGAGCCTCGCCAAGTGCCCGGCTTTTGGAAATTCTTCCAGTTTGGGTCAGGGTGGAAAGTTTCAGTGACATGCTGTGGCTTAGCCAGCCCAGGGTCGCTCTGATCCAGCAGGGAGAAGGTGACACGGTGGGCAAAGGGCCACTCGAGGAGATTGTCAAAGGCGCCGGGCAACACACGAATGTAGAGAGAGAGATGTGTGCCCTCGCCACTGCCGTTGCCATTAAGGAACGCAGAGACCTGCAGCTTGTAACCATACTTATGTGTGTAGAAGGCCGGGCTGAAGCACTCCAGGTTGGGCTTGGCCTTGGCCTCCTGCAGCCGCCGCCCATAGCTGCCAATCTTCCAAATGAGCACACCATCACTGCCCACCGACAGCTCCTCCAGCTCTCGCCGCAGCTCCTGCAGCTCCTGCCGCTGCCGGCTCACCAGGGCACACATCATGGCCAGATGTACTTTCACGCTCTCCTCCACATGCCGCGCCATCGCCAGCTTAGGGCACTGTTGGAAAAGCCCCAGGCCATGGGGGAAGGGAGGAACGTTACCAGAAGGGGAAGGCCCAGGCATGGGAGAGGACTGGGGACTGGGTAGCAGGCACCCACTGTGTGAGACGAAGACAGAGGGTGCTAGGAGGAAGCTGGAGCTGGCCAGCAGGGGGAAGGACTGAAGGCTTCGTGGCAGGGACCACAAAGGCCCGTGTTGTTCCAGGAAAGCCAACCTCATCTAGGCTTCAAGGGCTAAAGAGGGGCTGGCAGGAAGGAGGAGGGGCATCTCACCCTGTGCTTGCAGCCGGAGTCTTTGAATGGGCACAGTACCAAGGCAGTGCTGCAGCTGTCCTTCAGATGACCCGGCAAGTCCTCCCGAGCCACGGTGCCCACGCCACACTGGTTGGGGCAGGGCACAGGCAGCCTCGGACACTGGTACTGGTGGCTCTGGGACCGCAGAAGCAGAGGCAGCAGTCAACAGACTGACTCCTTGTCACCTGCCCCACAGCCCACAGCTCAGGAAAGGCCTCACCTGGATGGTGTCAAAGACGAACTCCTTGGTGCAATAGGCACAAGGCTGGGTGCGCTTGGGGCACTCCGAGGTGGCATGCTGGGCCAGCAGTCGCCGCATCATGCGGGCACCACACTTGTTCTCACAGTATACACTCTCCTGGGGGCACATGCCCTCATGGGTCTGTGAAAATGCCAGAGGGACAAGTTAAGGGATGCCCGGGCCATGGGGGCCCCAGCCTCCCTTCGCACCCAGCCGGGCCCCACCCACCTCGTAGGCCTCCCCACTGAAGTCGCAGCCGCAGAACTCGCACTTGAGGCGCCGCTTGGGGCAGTCGTGCTGCAAGTGCGCCGGCAGGTCGCGGCGGCTCAGCTTGGTGGGGCAGCGATTGGGGCAGGGGACTACATTGAAGCTGCAGGTATTCAGGTGGCCCTGGTGGGGAGAAGGGCTGCAGTGAGCGCCTGTCGAGGGAGGGAGAGTCCCCGCCCCTACAGCAGAGCCTCACCTGGAGATGACGCAGTGGTCCGCTCCAGCGGCAGCCCTCCTCGCTGTGGATGCAGCGGATGGGCAGGCCCAGCACCTGGACCTCCAGGTCGGGATCTGGGTAGATCTGGGGCGGGGATGAGAACCGGCCAGGGTCAGAACCCCCTGTGATCCCCAACTCCCACCCCCAGTTGGGCTCCTTGCTGCTGTGTCCGAGGATGAAGGGCACAGCAGGTGGCATCTGCTTTGAGGCTGGATCCCAGGGTCCCCAACAAGCTTGCACGTGACCGCACTCCCTCTGGAGAGGCAGCCAATCAGCCTGCTCAGTCCCAGGCTGTCCCCCCATCCTCTGCTTCCTTCCCCCAGTAGAGGGGTCCTGGCTCTCAGCCACAGGTCTAATTTGCCACCGGAAAGGGAAGGAGCACTTCTTGTGGGCACAGAGCAGCTCTGTGCACCCCCACAGGCTGGGCATTGTGCCTGCCCTCCAGGGCAAACACAGGCCTCCGTTTGCAAACTGGCCCGGTGGGAGAGAACAGGCCACCTTTGTGGGGGCGTGCGATCCCGAGACGCTGGGTTGACATTGGCCCTGAGCCCACTGGCTGCCAGCAGTTCCAGCCTCCACCAAGGGCAACAGCCTGTACCTGGGCTTCTGTCAGGCCACGTAGGCTCACCTTGGCATAGTCCAGGGGAAGCTGGTCCTCAGGGCATTTGAAGACTCCTTCACTGCAAAAGGGAGCAGGCAGGGTCAAGGCTCTTCATTACCGGAAGGGAGATCCCTGAGCACCACCCCTCAACCAGGGCAGCCTCCCTCCCTCACCAGACCGGTTCCCAACCAGCCCCAGATGAGACAAAGGGGCAGGCAGAGGCCTGAGGGGAACCACTTCTCCACGGCCCCAGAAGACCCCAGCCCCTGTCCCGAGGAAGGGGGTTCAGGGCCCACTGGAGGCAGAGACAGCTGCCCCAGAACGCACTTGGCCAACAGGTGGCAGCTGGTACCCCCTCCCCCAGGACAGCAGCTGGACTGAGAAAAATAAGCTAGCCAGCTTCTCCCTCCCCCACTGACTCTCATTGGCTGGGCGAAAGCTGATGGGAGGGTGAACAGGGATGGGCTGAGACTAAGTGTCAGCGTGGCCCAGCCCCCACGAAGGTGCCAGGCCATGAAGCAGGGCAAAGGTCAGTTTAGGGCCACCTATGCCATCCCTCCCCTCCTCTCTGAGGGTGTGTCTCCTAAAGGAAAAGGGAGGAAAGGCAAGCTCCCTGGCCCTGTGTTTACACTCCCACAGGAGAAGGGCTGGAATGTCCTCAGTTACAGGTAAAAGGAAGGATGGAGGCTCAAAGGCGAAGCAGTACCTGCTTATGTCTGTCTGACTGCACAGTTCAGGCTGGATCGACTAAAGAAAGGCCGGGGCAAGCCAGGCACGCTGAGACTCTGGTCACTGCTCTATGGGCTTGACTCCGCCCATGCCAGCTGCCCCCACCCACCCCACCTGGCCGTCAGCACTCAAGGAGCCTGGTGGCATACTTCCTCCTGCAGCATGCCCTTGCTGACCCCCACCAGGATTAGTCACACAGGCCCGGCATGGCCCAGGCAGGGCAAAGGCTCACCCAGCAGCACTGAAGGCCCCCAGGCATGGCATTCCTGGCAGGTCTGAGTCAGGTGGTGGGAGGCAGCCGGCATGGGGCGGAAGCAGATGCCTTTTTGTGTGTGTGTGTGTGTGGTACTGGGGATTGAACCCAGGGGCGTTCGACTTCTGAGCTACACCCCCAGCCCCATTTTGGTTTTCATTTTGAAACAGGGTCTCATTAAGTTGAGAAGGGCCATGTGTTGCTGAGGCTGACTGTGAACCTGCAATCCTCCTGTCTCAGCCTCTCAAATACTGGGATTACAAGCGTGCGCCGTGTCCAGCTGGCAGCCCTGGTCTGAAGGCGCTTTCCAGGGCCTAGGCAGCCCAGGCCCCTCGTGCCCCCATCGATTTCCAGCTCCCACCTCCTACTGACCCCAATGCCACTGGCCACACCACCAAGGCCAAAAAACAGTATGTGCCCAGGCACTGAAGGGGTGAGCCTGTGCCCATTGGGCAACCAGCCTTCTTGGCCCAACCTGAGTAAGAGCCCTGGCAGGAGTGGGGAAAGAGGGGTGGGCCAAGGGAGAGGGGGCCCACTCAGGAATGTGCTTAGTGCCTCAGGAATGTGCTGACTTAGGGGTTCTGGACAGGGAGGGACGAAGGTAAGTCCCTAGGCCTCAGGCAGAAACTTACCACGCAGCTGGGGGGGGGGGCAGCCAGGACAAAGGTTTGGCCAGGGTTAAGAATACCCTAGCTTGTGGAGTAGGGGTGAGGGTGAGGGGCAGAGCCAGCCCAACCATCTCTTCCCTCCAGAGGCCTGGGTGGCAGAGCTCAGGCGCTGGGGAAAGGGAGAGAGGCCGGGGCAGAGGCTGGTCCAGGCTGTGCAGTGGAGGCCCAGGCCCAGGGGAAAAGACAGGATGGGGGGAGGGGGCTGTGGAGAGGAAGAGGGGATTTCCGGGAGGGGGAGGGGCAGAAGCAGCAGAGGGGGATGCGGTGGGGAGGAAGGAGGGAACCCGGCCTGACAGCCCCCTCCCCTGCTCCTTCCCCAGGCGGTAAGGGAGGGACAGCTGGAGGGGGCCGGCTCAGCTGGCCTCATCTGGAAACCAGAGGGTTGGGGCAGGGCTGCACGGAGACAATGGGCCCCGTGTGTATCGAGGAGTTAAGTGTGTACACTACAGGGAGGAAGGCGGGGAGGAGGAGGGGACGGCACAGCAGCTCATGCAGGCGCATATGTGAGGGCCGGAGCTCGGCGGCTGCGGGGAAGAAGACAAAGGGGCTGCGGAGGGCCGATGAGGGAGCACTAAAGCAGGAGACCCGCGTGCTCCCCCTTCCTGGCCCTCAGCTCTGCAAACAGCCTCTAGGGCAGTGGCCGACCCAGCGTCCCCAGTGCGCTGAGGGCACAGTCTACCCAGGAGTGCCCACTCTCCCTCATGTCAACTCCCCGAACCTGGGCCTGAACAGTTCCTAGAGTGGGCAGGAGAGTCAAGACCACACAGAGCGCCCAGAAACTTAGCGGATGCCCAAGAGGCAACGGGTGACCGGGGTCCCATTTAGTAGCAACCAAGGTGCGATCCCCTTCTCAACGGTACTCAAGACCCCCGGGAGAGAGGAGACACCCGAAGCGTTCTCGCTTCTGGGGAGAGTTGTAGCGCCATAGTCCCCCCTCCATTGTGTGACCGCGAGCAGCCCGGCTGGAATCCCAGGTAAGCCTTCACTTATGAGACCCTGGCAAGTCGCAGCCCTTCTGTGAATCTCAGGTTTCATCATCTGTGAAATGGGAGAACAATAGCGGCCGTTCTCGGCGCGTCTGAAGACTCAGGAGGTTCCATGGCTGAAAACTCCAGAGGCTTAAAGCGCTGCGCGGGAGAGGGTTGGTCCTCCTCCTCCCCGAAGGCTTCAAAGTTCAAGGAGGCCCTCGGGCTCCCAGGTGAGGGCGGGCCGGGGTCGGCCAGGGCGCCTTCCCTCCCCTCGGGGAGGCACCGAGCTCTTCCCACCGGGCCAGGTGGGACCCGGACTCTACGGAGGAGTGGGTGGGGTCCTCCCCTGAGCTCTGACGACATCGCCGCCCGTGACGTCACGGTGGGCGCCCCTGAGGTCACGGGGCCGCGGCGCAGACAAAGGCCCGGCGTGCTTCGGGCCCGACCCCTCCCCAGGCGCACGGTGCCCTCCCTCTGCCGCCAGCGGCCCCCAGCCGCCCCGGAGCCGCACCTGAGGAACTCCTGCAAGCAGGTGTCGCAGAAGCGGTGGCCGCAGGTAGAGACCTGCACCGGCTCGCGCATGGGCTTCCCGCACAACGGGCACAGCAGCCGCCGCTTGGGCTTCTCCAGAAACTTGTAGTCGAAGCCGGGCATGGCGGGCGGGCACGGGCCAGCGGGGCCGGGCACGCGGCGGCCCCACAGCCCGCGCCTCGCTCCGGCCGCACTCGCGGCTCCGGGCGGCGCCGACTGGCGGCCGTGGCCAGGCCCGGCCCGCGAGCCCGCCCGCCCGCCGGAAGAGGGGCGGAGCCGCCCGCGCGGTCCTAGCGCCGGCCTCGCCCCGCCCACTCCGCGGCCACGCCCACTCACAAGGCCCCCGCCCACCCCGCGGCCCCGCCCACTCACAAGGGCCCGCCCACCCGCGGGCCCCGGCTTCGGGGTCGAGTGTGACCAGGCTCGCCGCGGCCGCGAAGGGGAGTCGGGCTCGCCCACCCCCGGAAGCAGGGGCTTCGCTTTTCCACTTGGGGGGCAGCGGAGCTCCGTTTCTCCCCAGGGCTACGGAGCCCTGGCACGGAGATGGGGCGCAGGGCCCCGGGCGTGTGCCTGTCGCACCACAAAGGTTTGCGTCTCCGGAGATCACAGCTGGGTCTCGCGCGCCGCCCAGGGACCCGGGGCCCCAGCTTCCAGGTGCTAGGCAGCCGAAGCCTGGCAACCAGATCGAGGAGCCCGGCTGGGCTGGGCCGAGGAGGCTGGGCTGGGCTCTGGGCCAGAGGAACCTCTGCCCCAGCCTCTGGCTGCTCCCACATTCCTTCCTCTGCAGTGGCCCTGCAGTGGCGGTTGCATCCAGCCCGGTCCTGGGGTGTCCGGCCGCCACCCTCATCCCCAAAGAAGCCGTATTCCAAGCAGGCAGCTGATATTTTTATTGGCATTACTTCCAGTCTTTTGGGAAACTGTTCTGGTTTGACCAGCTACCTTTTGAGTCTGGGGAAAGGCCTGGGGCCAGGGTCGTCCTTCAGCCAGCATGCTCTGGGCAGTAGGCCACTTGGCTCTAGCACTCCCGCAGGGGAAGGGAGGCTCCCAGAGATTGTGCAGATTCCTGCCTCAGGATAAAGGGGGTCAGGGAGGGGCCCCTCGAACCTCTCTGCCCCAGGCCATGCAGAGGCTAGGCAGGCCCTGGCTTGCCCTGCTCTGAAGCTTGAGCCTGTCTCTCAGGAGACACCAGAGAATAATTCTTTCTTTCTTTCTTTGTTGTGGTACTGGGGATTGAACCCATAGGCATTCTACCTCCGATCTACACCCCCAGCCCTATTTTGCTTTTATTTGGAAACAAGAGTGTCACTAGGTTGATGAGAGTCTCACTACTTGCTGAGGCTGTCCTCGAACCTGCGATCCTTCTGTCTCAGCACCCCAAGTACAGGAATTACAGGTGTGTGCCATCACACCCCGCCCAGGGAATAATTTTCTAACTGGACTGGGGAAAGGGCAGGGACTAGGTAGAACCCCAGCTGCCTTTTTTAGCCAAGGCTCTGGACACCACCCAGCTTCCAAAGACTAGGCCTGGCTTCGAACTACAGCCAGGCTGGACCCTGGGGACACTGAATAAGGGAAGAGAGGGTGAGAAGGGAAAAGAGGTGTTGGGGGAAGTGAGTGGGTAGAGGATTTCCTATTCAGGGCCCAAAACAGGACTCCACTGCCCCTTCCACCCCACTGATGACAATCACCAGGGAGCTGCTGGTGGGGACAGTCATGCTTCACACTTTTCAGAACACTCAGCGGAGAAGCAGTTTCAGTGTGGGCCAGAGGTGTATCCAGGTGCCTCAGGGTGGGGCTGGCTCATCGGTGACCGCTGGAGAGAGGTCAAAGGGAAACCCTGCAGCCTCCCAGAGGGCAATGCCTCCATGGAGCATCACACCCACCTCTACACCCTCTGGGCCCTGGAATCTGACCCCTGCCTGGCCAGCAATGACGGTTCAACAGGAACTGGACCCAGGGAGTAGGAAGAAGAGAAAGAATGCATGTGACCCCTGGCAGTCCTTCAGTGAGGCCCGAGAAGCCCGCCCTTGCCCACCCAAGCTGAGAGTTCTATCCTGCAGCTTCCTCATTCATTTATCTGGGGGCTTTTCATGGTGTAAGGGGCAGAGGACAGCTGGGTAAATGCTTCTGTAGGTGAGGTAGAAAAAGATAACTAAGATAACTCACGTCTAACAGCCAGGAGAGTGTTTCCATGGCAACAGGACACAGAAGTCACTGTGTAAGGGTGTGTTTCATCCAGCTGCACTGGCCGAGGGAGGCCAGCATCCTCGTCTTTCCTTCCTAGTCGGCCTCTGGCCCCTTTGCCCCAAGAGTACACTTCACCCTCTGCCAGAGAGAATCCCAAGGGCGGGGGGAGGGGGGAGAGACTAAGCAAGCAGTATACAACCAGATGGCCAGGCTGGCTCCAACAGGTTGCTGAGTCCAGCTCCCCCCTACCATGCCTCAGTCTGCCCCCATCATGCTGACTCTCACCTGCCCCAATAGCTACAGTGAAGGCATCCCCACAGGCCACCATCGCCATCTTGATGCCCTCAAGGCCTTGGACCCGACATGGTGCCCGACTGCCCTGGCGGGCACTGGTGCCCAACTGTCCGTGCTGATTGCTGCCAAAAGTGTAGCAGTCACCTGAGGCTGTGGGAAAGGGGAGAGGAGAGGAAGGATAAGGGGCACCTCAGCAGAGGTCCCGGGAGGCCAGGTGGGTCCCCTTCAAGGCCCCTGTGCCTGGGTCCTGCTTACCAGTCACAGCGGCTGAATGAGCGGTGCCTAGGTCCACACTCAGCAGAGGCTCCCGGTCCAGGGGCGCAGAGCCTAGCAGTGTGAAGCTCAGGGCCTCCTCCACTTGCTGGTGGGGGGCAGACTCTTCTCCCAGGAAGAGGTGGTCCAGGCCCAGCTTGTTGAACCTAAAGATAGAGCCAGAAAACAAACCTGACTGATAGTTTGTATATACTGCCCTGCCCCCACCTAGCAGGGGCTGGGAGGACCTGTCCCACCAGAAGAAAAATCCCACCCTGAGTTGAAGCAAGCAGCACCCTCAGCCCTCCTTGGTTTGGGTCCTTGGAGGGAGGGAAAAAGAGAGGGGAGACTTGCAGGCTAATCACCCTCTTGCACCTATTCACCTATTGCTCCCACAAGCCAGGGCTCGGCCTGGCACGGTGAGGATCATGGAAGAGTCAATGCCACATACAACCCGCTGGGCTTCCTGTCCTGGGGGCACAGGCACCTGCTGGGGACAGCTGTGGGACTCTCTGGTGCCCAGTCCCAGTCTGCCTACAAGATGAAATGGATGGGATTAGTTTAAACTTTAGGGTTGGTGATGTTAGAATGAAGAGGAAACAGCAGGAGTAAACGCTATCTATTCTCAGACTGAAATACCTTTCCTAGGCCTCACTGCTGGTCAAAATCCTCCTTTAAAGCCCTATTTGAGCCCAGCATAGTGGCCCATGCCTGTAATCCCAGTACTTGGGAGGCAGAAGGAGGATCACAGGTTCGAGGACAGCCTCAGCAAGTAGTGAGACTCTTTAACCTAGCGAGACCCTGTTTAAAAAAAAAAAAAAAAACAAAGGGCTGGGGGTGTAGCTCAGAGGTAGGATGCCCCTGGGTTCAGTCCCCAGTACCAGCCTGGCATGATGGCGCATGCTTGTAATCTCAGTACTTGGAAGGCTAAGACAAGAGGATCAGAGGTTCGAGGACAGGCCACAGCAAGTAGTGAGACTTTCATCAACCTAGCGAGACCGTTTCAAAATAAAAATAAAATAGGCCAGGCACGGTGGCCCAAGCTTGTAATCCCAGTACTTGGGAGGCTGAGACCGGAGGATCACAGGTTCACAGCCAGCCTCAGCTACTTAGGCCTCCACAACTTAGTGAGACCCTGTTTCAAAATAAAATAAAAAATAGGGCTGGGGCTGTAACTCAGAGGAGAGTGCCCCTGGGTTCAATCCCCAGTGCCAAAAAATATATATATAAAATAAAAAAATAAAATTGGGCTGGGGAGTGTAGCTTGGAGGTAGAATGTCTCTGGGCTCAATCCATGGCACGCACGTGTGCGCGCACACACACACACACAAATAAGTAAAAATAAAAAATAAAACAAAATAAAGAACAAAAATAGGGCTGGGGGTGTAGCTGAGAGGTAAAATGCCCCTGGGTTCAATTCCCAGTACTGTAAAAAAAATAAAATAGAGCTGGGGGTGTAGCTCGGAGGTAGAATGCTCCTGGGCTCAATCGCCAGTACCACAAAAACAAAACAAAACAAAAACCTGTTCACAGTCAGGTGCACTGGTGCACACCTGTAATCCCAGTACTTGGAATGCTGTTCGAGGCCAACCTGGGCAATTTAGCAAGATCCTGTCTCAAAATTTTAAAAAAGGAGCTGGATGTAGTGGCACATGCCTGTAATCCAAGTACTTGGGAGGCAGAGACAGGAGGATCCCAGGTTGAAAACCAGCCTCAGCAATTTAGTGAGGCCCTGTCAAAATAAAAGAATAAGCCGGGCGTGGTGGTGCAGGCTTGTAATCCCAGTATTTGGGAGGCTGAGACAGGAGGATCACAGGTTTGCAGCCAGCCTCAGCTACTTAGTGAGGCCCTCCGCAACTTAATGAGACCCTGTTTCAAAATAAAAGGATAAAAAATAGGGCTGGCGGTGTAGCTCGGAGGTAGAATGCCCCTGGGTTCAATCCCTAGTACTGCAAAATCAATCAATCAATTAATAAATAAGCCGGGCGTGGTGGCACACGCTTGTAATCCCAGTACTTGGGAGGCTGAGACCGGAGGATCCTGGTTCACAGCCAGCCTCAGCTACTTAGTGAGGCATTCAGCAACTTAGTGAGACCCTGTTTCAAAATAAAAATAAAAAATAGGGCTGGGGGTGTAGCTCAGAGGTAGAATGCCCCTGGGTTCAATCCCCAGTACCACTAAAAAAAAAAGAAATAAATAATAATAATAAATAAATAAATAATAAATAATAAAATAGGGCTGGGGGTATAGCTTGGAGGTAGAATGCCCCCTGGGTTCCACCCCCAGTACCACAAAAAAAATAGGACTGGGGGTGTAGCTCAGAGGCAGAATGCCCCTGGGTTCAATCCTCAATACCACAAAAATAAAATAAAAATTTAAAAAAGGACTGGGGATGTAGTTCAGAGGCAGAGCACCCCTGAGTTCAAGCCCTAGTATAACACACACACGCGCACGCGCATGCGTGTGCGCGCATAATAATAATGATAATAATAGCCGGGCGTGGTGGCGCACGCTTGTAATCCCA
>PVJS01021298.1:0-31659 GCA_004027185.1 Glis glis
CACACACACACACACACACACACACACACACACACACACACACACAAACTTACTACAATAAAATCTAAAACCTAAAGGCAAAAACATTACTGAATGGCACATGACACCAATGGCAGATTTTTGTGCTAGAAACAAAACAAAGAAAAAGTAAATTAAACCACAAATTCAAGTCATTGCTTTTCATAAATTTCAGGTTAATTGAAAATTTTGTAAAGACCAAGGGTCTTTCATTATTAAATTTGTTGATAAAAATAAAAACTTCTCCAAACAGCAATCTTACACTTTTTTACTTCAGTAAAAATCTGTTCTTTAATGATTGAGAATCCTATCAATTATTTGTTCAAATTTATAAAGAATGATAGTTTATTAAATTTAAAAACCAATGTCACCCTTTAAATTTCATATATGTATATATATATATATATATATATATATATATTTATTTATTTATTTTTTTAACTAATGAACTAGAGCTTATGATAGGAACCACACCAAAACCCACTTAGACAATAACAGACCTTAGAGATACATTTTTTTCTTTTTGCATGTGCATTTTTTTTTCTTTTTGTATGAATTAATTCAGCAAGTATTTTTTGAAAGCCTACTGTATTTCTAACTGTGTCTAGGTAGAGCAAGATAGCACTACCCCATTATTAGAGAGCTCATATTCTGAAAAATAAGTCAAGTACTATATTTGAATCACCATGAGCCTTCATTTCATTTTGAAGATTTATGTAGATATATATCTTTTCTATGAGGATAAGCAACCTACATTTTTATGAACATATTTTTCAGATTCTCCTAAAAGAAAATTTTAAATCTATATGTCAATAAGGCCTAGATTCTGATGTATCAAATTTCTTTTTTTCTATTATGACAGCAGCAAGTATTTACTTTCCCTCTCAGTCCCTCCCAGACATACCCTGCAGTGTTATAGTCAATTTTTTTTTTCTGTGACACCGTGCCATGGCTTTCTGTCCCCCTTCATGAATGCCCTCTGTGGCTTCCTTCTTCCTAGAAGTCTGACCACGGGGCCTCTGTCATCTTCCTTTTCCAGGTTTCTATCTAACTTTGGATGACTAATCTCAGTTTCTCCTTAAATACTGCGTTGTCAGCAAGAAAAAATAAATGTCATACTTTCTTGAGCTTGGCTGTGAAATTCAGATTTTTTTCAACAATGCTATCTTTGTGAATGTCATTTAAATCTACTAAAAACACAATGCTTTCTGCCTTGATGGTAGTAATGAAATAGATTTATAAATTCATAAATCAGCAAAAGATGCCTCTAATATATCATTAATTACCATCACTAAAAATACTGGATTCTGCAAGATCATAGTTAAAACTAGTTAGTGTGAAATGTCAATTTACTCTTCAAAAACCATATCAAAAGAATACAATTTTTTTCATTTTAATAATAAATTGAAATTTATAGGAACATGTGGAGCTTGAATCATTGTCAAAAGTAGTTGACAGAAATTAAAATATTTAATTATTCATTTATATGTCTATAACCTTCAGCATAAGCTACATTCAATTAAAAATTCAGTTATTTATGTGTCTTGAAAATCAGATGCTATCAAGCAACCTGAATTTTATGAAAACATTATTTTAACTCAAAAACAGTTTATATTCAGTGTTTTCATTGATAAATTTTATCTTTAGAGAGGTTTTAGATTTGAAGATAAAATGTGAACTTCAATGTTTTTTGCCCATGCACATTATTTATACACCATTATATGATCATATAGAATAGTTTTAGCATTCTGAAATTTCTGTGCTCCACCTGTTCATTCCTACATACTTGCATTCCATACTTGAAAGCCACTGATCTTTTTTACTTTCCCTATAGTTTTTGCCTTTTCCAGAATGTCAAAGAGCTGGAATTATATAGTATGTAACCATTTAGGACTAGATTCTTTAACAATACGCATTTACAGCTCTCTGTGTCATTTTATGGCATGAAAGCTCATTTTTTATTGCTGAATAGTATCCCATTGTATAGATATACCACAGTTTGTTCACATGAGAACCACTGGAAGGATATCTTGGTGGTTTCCAAATTGCCATAATTATGAATAAAGTTGCTACAAATATTCATGTGCAGGTTTCGTGCAAGTGTAAGTTTTTAACTAGTTTGAGTAAATACATAGGAGAATAATTACTGGACTGCATGGTATGACCATGTTTTGGTTTGGTAAGAAACTGCCAAACTGTCTTTAAAGTGGTTGCACCATCTTGCAATGCCACCACCAATGAACGAGAGTTCCTGTTGCTCCACAAGCTTGTAAGAAATTGGGGGTTCTCCCTATTTTAGGTTTTAGCCATTCTTTTAGTGGTGTACTGGTATGCCTTTGGTGTCTTTAATTTGCATTTACCTAATGATGTGTGATGATGAATGCATTTTCTCATGTTTATTTGCTATCTGTGCATTATCTGTGGTGAGCATCTGTTCAATCCCTTTTTGCCAATGTTTTCAATGGATTGTTTGATTTCTACTTGTTAAGTATAAAATTTCTTTGTATCTTTGAGATACACATCTTTAACCAGATCTGCGATTTGTAAATCTTTCCATTTGTGGCTTGTCTTTCCATTTTCTTAACAGGGCCTCTCACAAAGGTATCATTTTTAATTTTAATAAAGTCACATTTACTTTTTTCTTTCAGGTGTCTTACTCTTGTATCTAACAACTCATTGCCAATGGGCTCAAGGTCACTTAGATTTTCCCCCAGATTGTTCTGAATTTTCAGTTTGGGTGCACAATCCATTTTAAGTTACTTTTGTAAACTATATGAGATCAATGTCTAGATTCAGTGTGTTTTGTTGCTGTTTGTTTGTTTACTTACTTGCTTGCTTGCAAGTGGATGTCCAGTTGCCACATCACTCTCTCTTTCCTTCTTTATCAGAGATTAGCTAAGTCTGTTTCTGTGGATTTGGTCATGGGATCTCTATTCTGTTTCATTTAAGTATTTCTCTACTCTTTTGCCATTATCACACAGTCTCTGTTACTATACATTTATCATATGAGTTAAAAAAGTTAAGTAGCATTAATCCAATGACTTTATTCTTTAATTATGTATTTGCTATTCTGGTTTTTTATCTCTCTCTATACATACTCTATGATTAATTTATTCATATAAATAAAATAATTGGTTGAATTTTAAATTCAGTGAGTTATTATTTCCCAATTATTTTCAATGTAAAGTTTTAAGAACATTCTCCATTAATATGTAAATATATAAGTATCTGACTAATTTTGTATTAGTCAGAAAACAGCATTTATAGATTATCTAAAAAATATCCAGATAAGCTTTTTCCCCAATGCACTGCCAGTTCATTCGATAACAGTGAAAGACATCAGGATCTGCTGTGTTGGTGACAGTCTCCTGGCACAGGATTCCCTCTTTACATTAATCATTCAAGTAACAAGAAGGGATA
This sequence comes from Glis glis, assembly GCA_004027185.1. Lineage (NCBI taxonomy): Eukaryota > Metazoa > Chordata > Mammalia > Rodentia > Gliridae > Glis > Glis glis. Next base: position 3,439 of record PVJS01021298.1, read on the forward strand.
GAATGATCGTTTTTATTATTTCTCTGACCATTGTCATTTTCATATTATCTTAAGTATATGACATCAACATTAACAAAAGCAAAACAAAACAGCTGTGGTTTATCATCTGTGAAATCTTGAAGGGGAAATTTAACATGGTGGAGCCAGTCTGGCCAGAGACCACACGGGAAGTCTGTAGAGCGATATTTCCTCCTTAGTGTCAGGAATCACCCCACCAAATTCTGGAATAATAAGTCTTTTAAACCAATTTTTTTTCTACTCAGAAATGTGTATGATAATGTTATATCCCAGAGAGGAGTTACCATCCAAGAAAGCACAGCTAGTCTCAGGATATGTTCCCTTCTAAAAAGAAAATGTAGAATATAGGGAAAAGTACATAGTTTTAGTTCTCATTTAGCTTCAATGATCTTGAGTATATCACTTGGTTTCCCTGAGCATCAATGTCTTCATCTGTAAAATGAGGCTATTGACAGTTCATTTGTAGGATTTTAGAAATCATTAAATGAAACCATGTATGAAATCATCTGGTAAATATTAGGTACTCAGCACATGTTTCTTGCACTGAAAGTTTATATGAGGAATTTAATGGCTCTCCATTCTGCACTTGATTTTCTAAATGAGAAAACGTAACTCATCCATCAAACAAGCCCTTCCAGAAGGTTCATTTCTCTTTATCATTACAGTCTTTAACATACAACCCAAACTTTTTCTGTCTTAAATCTTTGTTTCAGTGGGATGGTTTTTTTATTTCCTGCCAATGCCATAGGGTATTTCCATAAAAATGAAAATGAGAACTCGCTCATGACCACATTAAATAAAGGCCTTTAGAAGTTAAAAGCAGAGTAATCACATGAATATAAGGTGCACTCTACTAAAGGAATTCTGTGCTACTTAAGAAATGCTGTGTGTTTAACCATGACGGTTATGACCATTTAATTGTTGTAAATCAAGAATAAGAGGGAACTTTTTATTAGTTGTAGTACTATTTTTATAGAATCCTGCTGAGAACAATGATAAAGAATGATTATATGCTACAGAATTTCCATTTTCCTATTAACCACAATATTAACAGACCGGATAATTGGATCAACAGAAAGAACTCTTGGTATTCACACCAAATAATGTAGAGGGTCCAAATACATATAGTATTTAGGAGTTGATGATGCATTCACTTCATTTGCTTTCTAATCCGGGGTTTGGTGGTATGGATCGGTGGTAGGGTACTTGCTTAGCATGCCTGAAACTCTGGATTTGATCCCCAGCATTGAAAAAAATAAGTAAGTAAAAAGAGAGAAAGTAAAGAAATGCAAAATACTTCCCAATTTGTGAGAGTGAATAACAAAGAGTGGTATGATTATATTGGAATTTTTAAAAACTTTTTACTAGAGCACAGTCATTGTACACAGTAGTGAAGAGTCTGTATTGGTCAGGGTTCACTAGACTAACAGAATTCACAGAATGAGTATATGGAAAAAGGGATTTATCAGATCAGCTTACAATGTAGTCCCAAGTTCCGATTGCACATGGAGAGTCAGAGGAACCAATAGCTGGTTGAGCGGTCTAAGAGCTGGAGTCTTAGGATCGGAGCAACCACTAATTCAGTCCTAGTCCAAGATGTGAGGATCAGGAAGCTCTTCAGAGAAACGATGGTGAAGTTTCAGTTCGAAGGGCTGGAGGCCAATGATCTCAGATGAGAGCAGAAGATCAAGAAGCTCTTCAGAGAAACGGCGAAGTTGGAGGCCGACGATCTCAGACGACAGCAGATGCGTTTTCTTTGGAAAGAGTCACGCATCCCTCTACGCTGCTTTCTCCTTCTTTTATCTAAGTCCTGCACCTATCAGAACCCTGCTGCCTACATTTAGGGCAGGACTTTCTGTTTAATCTGCTGTTACACACCCAAAGTCACATGATCTTGGGTGTGTCATGATCCGGTCAAGTTGACAAATTAGATTAACTATTACAGAGTCATAGTTATATATTTGTATATGCAGATAACATTATTTGGTCTGTTTCCTTCCCCAAAGCTCCCCTTTTCTTCCCTTCTCCCCCTCCCGCAATTCCCTTCCACTAATCTACTGACCTCTCTCAATTTTTATGAGGTCCTTTTTCTCTCCTTTTTTCTCTAGCTTCCGCATGTGGGAGGAAGCAGGCTCTTGTTTTTCTGAGTCTAGTTGATCTCACTTAGCATGATATTCTCCAATTCCATCCATTTTCCTGCAAATAGCATAATTTTGTACTTCTTTATAGCTGAGTAAAACTCCATTGTGTGTAGATGCCACATTTTTTATGCATTTATTTATTGATGGACAACTATGTTGGTTCCAAAACGTAGTTATTGTGAATTGTGCTGCTATAAATATGGGTATTCCTGTGTCACTACAGTGCTCTAACTTTAATTCTCTTGGAAAGATACAGAGGAATGGTATAGTTGGGCCATTGGAATCAGAATGGAGGTTCCTCAAAAGACTAGGAATGGAACAAAACGTTGGAAAATATTTTTTAAGCCTGGAGTAGAAAACTTTTAAAAAGCAGTGTATATATTTATACACACAAAAATAATATTAAAAACAGTTCAGAAGTAGGTTTTCATAACTATTAACTTTAAATTCTAGATCACTTAACTTTTAGAATGCCATTATTATGCAAATAGATTTTTCTTATTTTGTGCTTGTTTTCTTTTGTTCTGTTTTGTTTACTTTTCCTCTATCTTTCATAGTAATATTCCCTTTTCTTAGTGCAAAGAAAAAGGAACATTCCTATGGTTATTCTCTGCTTGCCCAACCAATGAGGTACTTCCTGGTTTGGATATGGAATGTCCCCTAGAAAAGCTCATGTGTTGGAAATGCAGAAAGGTTTAGAGGTGAAATAATTGAATCAGGCCTCTAATCTCATCAGTGTATAAATTCACTGATAGATTAAGAATTTGAATGGATTTACAGGGTAGTAACAGTAGGCAGGTAGGTTGTGGCTGGAGGAGGTAGATCACTGGACACTTGGCCTTGGGGACTATCTCTGTCCTTGTCCTCTCTCTCTTCCTTCCTCCCTCTCTCTCTCTCTCTCACTGTGTATGGCTGCCATGAGTCAAGGAGCTATCCTTCCCCATGCCCTGCCACCATGATGTTTCTGCCTTGGAGTTAGCCAACCATGGACTGAATTTCTGAAACTGTGGGCCCAAATAAACCTTTTCTCCCCTAAACTGTTCATGTCAGGTATTTTAGTGACAGTGACAGAAAAATCACAAACTATTACATACCTAAATATGGTTCATATGGGTGCTATCACTTGAGTTTTAGCAGTGATCAGCTTCCATGAACTTCTGCAGTCTCTGCCCAGCCCCCTACTGGAAAATGATGGGGTGTCTGAGATGAATTATGAAGTTATTTCAAATTTAAGTGTACTGAGATTATCTATTCTCATTTATTTCTCCTCTTTCTTTACTTCATTGAATCCTATGTCTTTAAATATAATTTTACATTAATGAAACTACATTAATCAAAATAATTTCTGTTGTCTGATATTATAAGCAGCCTCAAATCCCAGTGTCCTTATACAATAAGGTCATTTTTCACTCATACCACAGCTCTATTCCACACGCAGGAGGCTCTAGGCAATCTCTCAGAAAACTTACCTATTTTTTTTCCATATTCTTGATGCTTCTGCTAGTTTTTTACTTTCAGCTAGTAAAATGGTATCATAATACTATGTGAAAGAGCTCATGAGAAATTGTATGGTTAAATCCATAACAAGTGTACATTTTAAACTCCATAATATTTTGGGGGAAGCACTGGGGACTGAATCCAGGGTCATTCTAGCTCCAAGCTACACATTTAGCCCCCCCTCTTTAATCTTTTATTTTGAAACATGGTCTTGCTAAGTTTTCGAGGCTAGCTTTAAACCTGTGATGCTACTGTCTCAACCTCCCAAGTACTGGGATTACAGCTATGTGCCACTGAATCTAACTGAACCCCATACAATTAATGAAAATTCAAACCCATGACCTCACTTAACTCTAGAAATAAAAGGAACTAGTCTCTGTCTCTATCTTTCTATAATCTATCATCCCCTCCTTTCCTCTTGATCTAACCATCCTTTTATCCGTGGGAGGAAAACCAAAGCATGTTTTTGACCAGATAGTCTTTTATCTATAACAGTCTGTTCAAAATGTATCTCACACTTCTTTACACACATAAATTAGACACAAATAGTTCTGTTGGACGTTCCATCCAACGACTCTGATCAATTTAGTTGTACATTCTCCAGATAACATACAGAAACAGAGTCAAGCACCTGCCCTAGACTCCCCATGGACACAGGTACGACACAGGGCGTCAAAGCCAGGACAACTCTCAGCATTCACCATGCTGGATTATTTTGAGTAGGAATGTGGGGTTTCTTTGCCCATGGTTGTGTAGGGAAATTTCCTCATGATGGTTAATTTTTCCTTTGTGGAAACAATTCTCAATCACGTCTGTCTCTGGGATCTGCCCTTCGCAAAACTTTTCTTTGTCCATACTCTGGTGTCATGTGTGAAGTGTGAGCAGGGGTATTTATGATTCTTGGAGGACATAAAGATTCTGGAAAATTGCTTTTTTCTCAAAGAAATTTGATGGCTCAAGGCTTCTTTAGTTCCCTAACTGGCAAAGAAAATTTAATCTGGGATTACTGTTTCTTTGGCAACACAATTCCTACAAAAATACGTGGTGCTACCTTTGATATCAATTTCCTGGTCCTGGACAAAGGCACTTTATTAATGTGCTTCCACAGCTCAGAGGATTTTGTATTCCAACTGCCCACATGTGAAATAGACAGGCATTATTAACTTCTCTTTGAAATAAAAGAAAAAATGCTAGACTTTCTAATTCCTTTCATTCTACATGCAATCTGGCTAGATTTCTTCTGAGCTCTTCTCTCTCTTGAAATACCTGTCAAACCAAGCCAAAAGTAGCTGAAATGCATCAAATTCATTTTCCATTCCTACTGTAACAAATTGTCAAAAACAGTGGCTTACAATAGCACATCTCTGTGTGTTTGTGTGTGTTATTTTACAGAATTCTGAAGTGGATCTCACTGGGCTAAAATTCAGATGTTTGCAGGGCTGAAGTCCTTTCTAGAGGCTCTGCAGAAGGTCCCTCCCCCACTCCCAATATGTAGATTCTAGAGGTTAACTGACATTGACACATGGACGCTTTCATCCATCTTGAAAGCCAACAACATCCAGCTGGGTTCTCACAATGGCATCTCTCCTCCTCTGCTTCCCTCCTCCACTTTTAAGGGTCATTGTGGTTACATGTATGTATCTGGATAGTCCAGTACTATGCAACTATTTTATCTAACAGATCAGCTAATTGTTACCAATTAAGAGTAAAAATTCCTCTGCAATCTTAATTCCCCTTTTGCCATGTAAGGTAACAAATTCACAGATTCCAAGAATTATGGCATAGACAACTTTGGAAGAACCATTATTATACCTATGATAATATAGTAACATTCTGTTTCCAATTATTTTCTCTTGAGCTGACAGCCTTGAAGGCTTCTGATCTGCTATTTCACATAATTTTTTCACAGGTAAAAGTTGTAGTATATTATTTTAACATTGCTTATCATGAGGATCCAACTTTCTAGAACTTGATATCAATTTTCTCACCACCTACAACTTGAAAAGTGAGCTGATGTAACATACATACACATGCATATAATATATATATATATATATATTCATATTGCATGTGCATTATATATAATTTGAAAGCAATTGCCGATTTATAGGTAGTTGCAAAGAAAATACAGAATACAGAGCTTTAATTTTTTGCAATTTATTTCCATTTTCTGCCTTATGAGTATAGCTAGAACTTCAATTACTATGTGTAATGATGATAGATATCTTTGCTTTGCTCTTGATTTTAAGAAGAAAGCATTCAGTTCCTCACCATTTAATAAATTAGCCATAGATTTTTGTAAATGCTACTTCTGAGGAAATTCCTCTCTATTGCTGTTTTTCAGAGAAGATTCATAATAAATGACTATCAAATGTTGTCAATTTGTTCTTATTCATCAAATGGTATCATCGTGAAATTTATCTTTGTTTTTTACTTTTACATATGGTGGATTACATTGATTTGATTTATCATTTAATATTGAACCACCTTGGCATCCCTGTTTAACTGTTTATTTGTTTCTTTGTTTTATGGTACTGGGGGTTGAACCCAGGGGTTCTACCTCTGAGCTACACCCCCAGCCCTATTTTATTTTTTATTTTGAAACAGGGTCTCACTACATTTGGGAGGGCCTCACAAGGTTGCTGAGGTTGGCCACGAACCTGTGATCCTCCTGTCTCAGCCTCCCAAGTACTGGGATTACAGGTGTGCACCATCATACCCAGCAACATCACTGTTTTAAATCTCACTTGGACATTGTGTGCAATTATTTTTATATATTGTTGAATACCATTTGACAATATTTTATTTAAAATATTGCATCCATATTGATCTGTAGTTCTTTTCGTTACTGCTATCTTTGCCTGGTTTTGTATCAGGATAATATTAGCCTAATAAGATGAGTTACAAAGTGATGTTAATTTTTCTTGGAAGATTTGCAAGAATTCCTCAATGAGAACTTCTGAGCCTTTATAACACTTTTAAAATTTTAAAAATGCATATTTAATTCTCTTAATAGTTATAGGTCCATTCAAATTATCTTTTTCATATTGGGTGAGTTTTCATAGGTTTTGCTTTTCAAGGAATCAGTCAATTTCACCTGTTCTTTTTTACTTTTGGAAAGTTAAACTTGTTTACTTAATACAAGCTTATTTAATAAGTTAGTGTTAAGCATACATTTACCATGTAACCCACAGTTACACTCCTTTCCCTTCACCATAAAGATATGAAAACTTATTCAGATAAAAATCTACACATGATTTTTATAGCAGCTTTATTGGTAAAGTAAAAAGCTGGAAGCAACCAAAATTTCCCTCATGAGATGAATAGTTAAATAAACTGTAATAGTCCAAACCATGGAATACTACTCAGGAATGAAAAAGGAATGTAGTGTTGATGCACCCAATAAGTTTTAAAATTTCATGAGAGTAAATTTGTCAGTAACATTCTCTTGCCAGTCTTTGTATATTCGTGCAGTCTTTAGTGATATTCCTTGTTTCATTCCTGGTATTTATAATATGCATATTCTGTCTTTTTTGTCACTGTGTTCTTTTTATTGGTCAGAAAGCCATATTTTTGTTCAATCTACCTATTATTTCTTTCTTTTGAATTTCACTGATTTGTTAACTTTCATTTGTATATGCATACACTATCAAAGACTTTTAGTCTTTGATAGTGTATGCATATAGTGCCATAAAGTCCTTCTTCTGCTAAAATTTACTTACATCCAACAAAGTTTAATGTATTGACTTATTATTCCATCCAATGAATTTTCAATTTTCCTTTAAAATTCCTTTTGAACCATGGGCTGTTTATGTGTGTATTATTTAGTTCTCCATTTTAGGGATTTTTCTGTTATCTTTGTGTTTTTTATTTCTAGTGTCATTTTTTCATAGATGAAGAATACACTGTGTATGACTCCAAGTGTTTGACATTAGCTAAGGAGGCTTATTTTCTGATCTGGGGCACTTTTTTCTCTTTCTCTTTCTCTTCCTTTCTTTCTTCCTTTCTTCCTTCCTACCTTCCTTCCTTCCTTCCTTCCTTCCTTCCTTCCTTCCTCCCTCTCTCTCTCTCTCTCTCTCTGTTTCTTTCTTTCTGCCCGCCCGCCCGCCTGCCTGCCTGCCTTCTTTTCTCTTTCTTCTTTCTCCTCCTCCTTCTCCTCCTCCTCCTCCTCCTCCTCCAACTTTCTTTGTGGTGCTTAGAATTGAACCTAGGGCATTCTAACTCCTAATTACACCCCGAACCCTATTTTATTTTTTATTTTGAAACAGAGCAAGTTCTGGGATTACAGGCTAGGACACTTTCTAATTTGTGTAAGTTCTAAAGGCACTTTAAAATAATTTACACTCTTTTTTGTCTAATGTCAATTGGGACTTAGTGGTTAAATCATACCTTGGGTTTTGTTACAATTTAAGAATTCTGCCTAGCTATTCTATCATTTGTTGAGAAATAAATGTTACATTTTCAAACTACAATTATGGGATTTCCTCTTTCTCCTTTATTTCTTTCAGTTTTTGCTTCACATATTTCATAGCTCTGTTGTTGGATACAAAATTGGGAGTACTTTTTGTTCTTGGTTGACTGGCCTTTATAATTTAATGTTAAATTTATTTGTTGGTATATTATAAGTATACATAATAGGGGTCTAATTGTAACATATTTGTACATACATATAATTTGGTCAACTTTAATTGACCTTTTATCATTAAATAATGTCCCACTCTATCTTAGAATATAAATATAGTTACTCCTGATCTATTTTTATTAATATTTACATGGTACATCTTTCCCCATCTTATACTTTTACCTATATCATTAGCTTTGAAGTATATATCTTATAGAACATATAGTTAGGTATCTTTTTTGTCTTTTTAAAAAAAAGCCATGCCATGAATTTCTGTGTTTTAATTCTTTATTTAGATCTTTTACCTTTAAATTACTTACATTGTTGAGCTTATCTGATTTTTCTATTCTATTTGCTTTTATGTGTTTTATTTTTCCTTCTCTCTTATTAGTTACTTTAACATTTAAAATTTCATTTTTATTTATCTGTAGTACTTTTGAGAAAATCTATATAGACTTTTACTGGTTGTTCTAGTTGTAACATTGCATATTCATAGTTTATCATGTCTTCTGGTGACAACATTTTCCTAATTTGAGTGAAATTTAGAAATCTATATTTGTTTAGGTCCTTTTAACCTTTCTAATATAATTTGTGATATAATCTCAAATATTTTCTTTAGATACATTTGAACTATATCACATAGTGTTATATTGTTTGCTTCTACCGCCAAACATTTATTAAAATCTATACAAGAAAAAATGTATTGAGTTTTTACAACTTACATTTTTTTCCTATTTTTTGAATCTTCTCTTTGTTTTCATATTTTTCTGTTCAGAAATATTCTGTCATTTTTAAACTTGTAATAACTACACATGATTATGGGTTACAGTGTGATATATATATATATATAATGTATATATAAAATATATATAATATATATAAAAGTGTATATGTAATATATAAAACATTATATATATATATACATATATATATATATATATATAATATATAATGATCATATCAGGAACTGTTAGCTATTTTGTAGGCTAGATCTGGTAGGAAAATATAAATATTTTATTTTTCTTTAATCTAAGAGTATATTAATTCTTCCTTTTGCTGTACATAGCATTCTGGATTAGCATGTCTTTAGTTTGGGGGTTGAAGAACACTTTCACTTCCTGTTGGCTTCCATAGTTTCGAAAGAGAAATCTGCTGTTATTCCTATCACTTTCCTTTAGATTTAAGGTTTCATTATCTCTTACTGCTTTCAAGATTTTTGTTTCAGCATTTTCAGTTTGCAAAAGGTTGATTATTATGAGTTTTTACGTGTTTGGAGTTTACTCAGCTGCTTGTATCTGTAAGTTTGTATTTTATACCAAATTGAGGATTTTTTCAACCATTATGACTTTGAATACATTTCCAGCCTCCCCCTCCCTTCACCTTTTTTCTTCCCTCTAGGACTTTTAACTTTGGGGTTATTTCTCTCTGTTATTCAGTCTGGGTCATTGTTACTGTCCCATCTTCAGTTTCGCTCTCTCATCTGCCCACTACGCTCTTCCGTTGATTGTCATATTTTGTTTAATTTTTAAAGTTCTAGAATTTCCATTTACTGTTTCATTACATCTTCTATTTCTTCACTGGGATTTTCTATTTCTTTGGTAAGACTATTGTTACGTTTTTGTATCAAACACATTCATAATTGCTCCTTGAAGCATTTGCATGCTGTTTGCTTTAAAATCCTTGTCAGAGGCTGGGGGTATAGATCAGTGGTAGAGTGCTTACTTAGTGCACACAGGGCCCTGGGTTCCATCACCAGCACCAAATCATAAACAAAATCCTTGTCACATAATTCTGTAATCTGTTATCTTGGTATTGGCATCTATTGGTTGACTTTTCTCATTAAGTTCAGGTTTTCCTGTTTGTTGGTATAATGGGTGATTTTTAAAATATAAACTTTGCTGTTTTTCATGTCATGCTATGATTTTCTCAATTTATTTAAAACTTGTTTTACCTGTCTTCTCTGATACTTTCCTTTGAAGGAAAAGTGGGATATTGCTTCCTTATTGCCATGAAGGGCAGAAGACCATGTTCCCACTCAGCAGACATTGGTACCCAAGGTGTAAAAGTTCATAGCTACTGCTTAAATAGGGTGGAGTTTTCAGATGTCTACTAAGCATCTCCCATACTCCCATACTCACTCCCATGGGATGGGAGCAAGGAATGCCTTGTTACTATTTCCCATATGGCCCACTGGTCACTGTTGACAGTCCTGATTCTGAAATAGGCCTACTCTCAAACCTCCCCCAGCTTGAAGATGGAGAAACATCACATGACAACTAGGTAGTATATGCCATGTGTTTTCTACTGGCACAGTAAAGAATTTTATTGCCCAGTGGGATGAAACTTTCAACCTTCTCTTTAGCATCTGTATTTTGCCATAAAATAAGACTCAATAAACTTACAAATGGTAATATTTTAAAGTTCATAGATGGATTACATTTAATATCTGAATTAATCTACTGAAATCTACTTCTTAACATTGGGGCTTACTTAGGTATTTCAAGCTACAGCAGCTGTCCCTGTTGTTCTGAATTCAATTATGAACTTCCTGCTTTGACCTTTAACAAGATTCTAGAGATGTATAAAAACACAAAAACATTAATAAGTTATTAGTCTTGCCTGCGTCTGCCAGTGAGAAATGTCATTTTGTTACACCATGCTACCCTATTATCATGCCTTGAATGATTTCAAAGGCTATTTTACATTCCCTTGTGCTTCTGAGTTACTTATCCCAATCTACTGCTTTAGATGAGCTACTCATCAGCAGCTCTAACATTCTGAACTGCAGGTTCTCACAGCAGTGGGACCAGGACCATCCTTGTCAATAGGGTATGTCTTTTTCTTTACCAGCTCAAGCCCCAAAATTAGCTTTCCCTCTGGTATTTACATTTGTTATAAATAGAATTTTTTAGAATTCTTCAAATCTTAGGTAGTAGGTAGTTTATACTATATAATTTACTTCTTGTTTGGGAACCCCAGACATCCCATGTAAACTTCTTTTAGTCCTCAAACCCTCCCACATATTTGCTAAGGTCTTTTATTTTGAATAAGGACTGTTAACACAACAAATGTTAAGTCTTTATTGTCATTTTTTTAAAAGTAGACTAGTTTTAGGGCATATTTAGATTTACACAACACAGTGGGATAGGAGAGTTCCTACATGGATAGGAGAGTTCCTATATATTGGCATCCAGTTTCCCTTATTAACATTATTAGCAAGATATAATAGTTACAATTAATAAACCACTATCTATACATTATTATTAACTAAAATCTTTATTTTATTCAAATATCCTTATTATTATGGAATGCTCTTCCTCTCTGTGTTTTTTCCTCTTGGCTCTTTCTTTTCTTTTAATTTACAAACTCTATCCTCATGGTTCTTGTCACTGATTCAAAACTTAGCTTATAATTTTCAGTTATGGGCCCCGAATGTTTGTGGACCCCTGAACATGAAATCAATTTGTATCTTATAATTTTAAAAATATTTAATTATTGAGGGTCTTTTCTCCCTATAAAATTGTGACTAAGGGCTTAGCATGAATGTAAGAATACCTTAAGCCCTACATAACATATTTATTAAATGGATCAAACAAAATTCAACTTGAATCCAAGTTCTGCTACTTTCTGTTTGGTATCAACAACATAATCATTTTTAATTTTTTCATGCTTTCCTTGTGCACAATAGAGAAAATATTAGTGCAGGATTTTGTGGGAATTAGTGTATTTTCAAATTTGTGAAGTATGCTACATGTGAAGGATAATAATAATCATTACTCCTGGTGCTTTTCTCACCAAACATCAATAAATAGAGCCGCTGTGTGTTATAGAAACACTATGACCCTATTGCCCCAAAAGACTTGATCAAGATTCTTATGCCTGTTTACCATGTGTCCTGGGAAAGCTCCAGCTTTAAGCTGGGGTAGTAATACCTAACAAATAGTGCACATAATGGACAGGATGGACTTTATCTAGCCCAATGATGCACACTTGTAAAAGTATCTATGTCTATATGGTGATTTTAAAACCCATTATTTAATATTACATTATCAGTACACTTTCACACATGTGAATCTGATTAAGTTCATGTTAATGAAACATTTCATATATAAAAAAGGTCTAGAGAACAGCCAGGTATGTGTGGTGGCACACACTTGTAATCCCAGTATTTGGAAAGCTGAGATGGGAAGATCACAGGTTCAAGGCCATCCTCATCAACTTAGCGAGACCCTCAGCAACTTAGCAGGATCTTGTTTCAAAAATAAATAAAATAAAAATAAAAAGGGCTGAGAGTGTAACTCAGAGTAGAACGCTACTGAAATCAATCCCCAGTACCCCTAAAATATATATTCATATATGGAGAGAGAGAGAGAGAGAGAGAGAGAGAAAGAGAGAGAGAGGGAGAGAGAATATATAGAGGGAGATGCAAATCAAAACTACACTGAGATTCCAGCTAACCCCAATAAGAATGGCAATCATCAGGAAGTCAAACAACAATAAATGCTGGCAAGGATATGGGGAAATAGGAACCTTTCTACACTGTTGGTGGAATTGCAAATTAGTGCAGCCCTATAAATATCAGTGTGGAGATTCCTCAGAAAACTGGGAATGAAACCACCATATGATCCAGCCATACCATTCCTGAGTATCTTTCCAAAGGGACTGAAATCAGAATATCATAATGATACATGCATACATCTCTGTTTATAGCAGCACAATTCACAATAGACTAATTATGGAACCAACCTAGGTGTCCATCAACAGATGAATGGATTACAAAATTATGAAATATACACACAATGGAATTGTACTCAGCAATAAAGAACAAAATTATACCATTTGCAGGAAAGTGGATGGACCTGGCAAACATTATGTTAAGTGAGATTAGCCACTCTCAGAGAGAGAAAGGTCATATGTTTTCTCTCATATGAGGAAGGTAGGAAATAATTGTGATATAAGGACTTTACATAATGAAGGAGAAATCCCAGTGAGGCAAGAGAGGTGGTCCAGGGGAGTGTGATGGGGGGAGAATTAATAAAGGAGACACTTCCATTGAAATTATGTACATATGTGAGAATACCAATACCAATCTCAATACCATGTATGGGAAAGTCATGTATGGGAAAAGGAAAGGAATAGTGATAGAGCCAGGGGAAGCTCACCAAGTGCTGTGTCCATGTATGTCTCTAGGAACTACTACATTCTGATGTGAGATTACAATGCACCAATAAAAGTATATTAAAAATAAATAGAAAAAAAGATCTAGAGAAAAATAGATTTCATATATCCATCACTCACCTTAAAATTAAAATTTTTACAGTATACTATCATTTCTATCCCTGATCACTTTTCCTCTTACTTAGGTAACTATTAAGATGAAGTTTGAACATTTAAATATTTCACTCCCATGTTTTCCTGTATGTGTATATTTTATTTTTCCCATTTCCACTGAATAATATATACCATATGTGATCAGAAGCTACTTTCCTAGACAGCATAGATTTAGAGCATATCCGACTTTTGTTATATCAGATGATGGTTTGCACCTGGCTTCTACATACCTGTGAGATTTTTTTTTTATTAGAGATCAAGGACTAGTAGTGTTGGGCCACAAGTCAAGTCATGCCAAAAGTATAACCAAAGTGCCTCAGTGTTCTGTAAACTTATTGGAACAATTTATACTCCTATTGGCATGGTATGAAAATTTCTATTTTTCCCACATCTTACCTAGCTGAATAGTGTTACACTATAAAATACCAATATCATGAATACTAGAGGATATCTTGCTTTGCTCAGCTCTGTCCTAATCAAGTCAATGGAAATACTTGAGCGAGGACTCTAGACAACAAATACGTATACTTTAAAAAATTCTCTACCGTGGGTATGACATCGTGTGTTGCAGCCATTTCTTTCAATGTGATTCCACCAACTTTTTTTTAATCTTCTGATGTTGCAAGTGAAAAAAAATAATACAAATCTCATCACTTTCTCTTTATAAAATGTTTCCTCCATCTTGAAAGTTTTACATTTTTCTATTTATCCTGAAATTTCATGAATCTGGCATCAAGACTCAAGACTCCTTATGTCTCTCTCTTTTCATTAAACCCAGATTTTCTACTGAAATGCCTTGCGTGGCGATAGCGCTGCAGGTTAAGTGAGGTGAAGACAGGTAAAGATGTGGGCAACAAGTAAAGATGTAGACATAGTGTTTTTGTCTTCACACCGGAGGTCTTTTGAAATGGCCCCCAGTCCCTCCACAGCTACTACCCCTGGGCCCTGCACCACTTCTGTCCACTGGATTCCCCTAGAGCCAAAACCCTCTCTCCCACTCCATAAAATGCTTAACTCAGGACAGATGGTTGAGTCAGAGTCAAGTTGAAAGGGAAGAAAGATACTTATGAGTTGCCATCCTCCTAGAATCTATTCCAGTTATTGCCTGTTTGGTTATTGTTTTTATTTTTGTTGTTGTTGTGGTTACAAGGTATTACTCAGACCTTCAGAACATGCTTAGGCTACTTGGAGAAAAACTACTTTAGAAATATATGAGAATGATTTATTATCAATTTTTTGAAAAAATATCTAAATGTTTCAAAATAAGCATGTATTTATTTTTATTAAAATAAACATAATTTCAACCTACTCATATTTTGTCAAGATTTGACAACATATCTTATTTGACAAAATAAGTTCAATAATGTCCAAAGGAGCGTTTTAGCCAGATTTTTATATTCTGACAAGAAATTCTATTTATCCTTTAATTCTCAACTCATTTATCCTTTGAAGTGACTGTTTAACCTCCTCTAAATAATTCACACCTCCTCTAAATAATTCCAGCTGGGCATGGTGATGCATGCCTGCTATCCCAGGACTTGAGAGGTTGAGGCAGGAGGATCAAAGATGCGAGACCAGCATGCAGTAACTTCGTAAGACCCTGTTTCAAAATAAATAAAATAAAAAGGGCTGGGGATTTAGCTCAGTGATAGAGCACTGCTGGATTCAATCTCTAGTAACACACACACACACACACACACACACACACACACAAAACAAAACAAAACAAAACCTTGTACCTTCCTCTAAATCTCTTATTATTTTTGTGTTTGGATAAAGTATAATGGAATTAGTTTTTTAATATCAGACCCTAAATATTTTCTCCATAAACACTTGGACTATAAAGATCATATTTCCAGACATAGTTATTAGAACATATAGCTGCTTAGTAAATGTTGGCTTGAGTACAATATTAAATCAGATGAAGGTACTCAGTCATGTGATATATTAGAACTTCTAATGATTAGTTTTGTTAAGAATCCTTACAGAGAACATCTGTCAGAAGAGTTTTTGCTTAATAAGGAAATTAAATTTTAACTCTTACTATTTGCTAGTACAAAATTTAAAGTTAGTTGCAACAAAATTCCATGTAATTCTCCGCATAAATGTATATACTATAAACTAGAGCCTGTTCCTAATATATAGACTCCTATTTTGGTTAAAATCCACCTGGAAAAAATACCTTTACTAACTTTTTAAATTTTTATCATAAAACAATATGATTATTACAAAGTCACTAGATAGTAATTTACAATGAAACTTCTCTTAACTTTCATGACAATTTTTCTCCAGAGATTATTGTAAAATGGAGCTACTGCCATGATATATCTAGAGCATTTTCTGGGATAGGTAAACCTTTCAGTAGTATATTCTCTTTTGCATTTTTTTTTTGCATTTTGCATTGTTTTTGCATCTTGCATTGAAAAGCACCTTACACAGCTAATGAAAAATTGTCAACTAACTAGAAATGCCACTACCTGGAGGCTGGGCTGCTGTGTGGGGTAAGAGCACAATGACACAGAAAAGTTTCAACAGAGGGAGGGTCTCTACCTGTTACGATCAATTCACAAAGTTTTGCAGCCGTAAGCATGAAATTGGATAAGGTATTATATATGAAATTGGATAATTTCAATATGAAATTGGATAATTTCCATTTTTCATTCCAATGGGAAGATTTAATGAGCTTAGAATTAATAAAGGCAAATTTCCTATAACACTAAGGAAAATAATTCATGTCAAAAAAAGTCTGATTATAATTATTTTAATCAAATAGCAGATGCACCACATATACAGAAGATGATGTGATTCAGGTCAGGTGTGCTGAGGCTTCTACGTTGATACTGGGTCTATCCCAAGGGACACAACACCATCTGTTACCTGTTAGGTTTGCTTGTTTTATTATCGTTGAACTCCTTTGCTTCTTCAAGAGGTTGAATAAGTGGTTTCAGTATTCCCTCACAGAAATAAAGAATGTGATATAGGTGGATATCTCTTGATTCTCAGAACTGTCATTAAGTCTGATAATATGCAGGGCCTAACAGTCACTTCATTACTTTGTCACTCTCAACTGGAAACAGACTTAATTCCTTAAATAACATTTGCATCTTGGTACCTTTGGCAACAATGAAATGACCACACAGAGTGGGAAGATTTCTATATATTCATTAGAAATAGATGCCCCTGGGCCAATAATATTTGCTCCATCTGTACCAAATATTTCTAATGTACTCCATGAAGAGTTAAGAATGATTTCATTTTCTGGTGTTTTCTGCCTAGGGTTCTGAGACGGTACCCTGTTTATGTCAAGTAACCCAAGTACAAAATTTACAGATGCTGGCTTTCAGAAGAATCAGAGAAAAACTGCTGAGGACAGAGGTTCCATTATTACACAATGTCCTAATTAGCTCAAGAAAGGCTTTGCTTCTACCAGGCCTGGCAGCAGGGTGTGGCAGCTACACTGCACGCAGTCTTGCAGCTTTGAAAGGATGGAGACTAGTAGCTTGCCTGCCTGGTACTTATAGGCACCATGCAGTAGCTCAGAAACTCCAACGCCAGCAAAGCCTGGGTTCGACCAGCTGCATGACTGGCATCTCTCATGGGGTTACTCCCATAGCACTTCCTGTAGGCTGCAGCTCAGGTCATGCCATGGATGTGCCCCAGTGGGTGCCAGAGTGGACTGAAATCTCTGCAGTGCTAGATGAAGTGTCTTGTCAATCAACAAGGACATTGCCTGTGGAGCCATAGTGCAATCCCAGCCCACTGCCCAATACCTGGGCTTGTGTACTGAACTCTGGGCTGAGGTACTCAGACTATTACTGCTAATTAAGGATCAGTACTCTGGGAAGCTTCTGGAACAGTATGCTAAGAGGTAGGATCATTGTAAATGTACCAGGGTTATTGTAGACCCTGTTGATAATTTGGGACTTTCTTCAAACTTTAAACCACATCTGAGATGAGCTCTAGATCAAGACCCAGGTGACTCTTTTAAAACTAGCACGTTGTCTCTAAATAATATTAGAAAGCCAGTTTGAACATTTGTTTCATCAATCAGGTATAGAGCCACCTAATTGTGAAGGATTCTGGCAAGGGTGGACTGGAAAGTGACATATGAAAATGTTTGGATTCAACAATTGATATGATACTTTCATGGGCTGATCAAAACCAGCCGAAAAGTAATAGCACCAAGAACGGGATCCAAAAAAAAAACATTCTGAAGGAGGAATAAATAACACACAATCCATGAAAAATGATGCAAATGACTAGAAATGGATTGTCAAGAGACAAAAGCAAATCTTAGCAAATGCATGGCAAGTGAGATTTTAAAAACAGAAAGTAACTACCACTGTTTTACAAGAGCTTTAACTTGGGAATGTGAGACTTCAGAAGACATATGGTGGAAAAATGGGAAAAACTGAAGAATAGGCTGGAGGAATTCAGAACACAAATGCAGGAGAAAAATCAAACCAAGGCAGAAATTATGCCCATATAGCAAAGAGCAGAAAGAGAAGAGATGCCACAGTTAGATGGCAAGGGTATAGGGAACAGAATGAATCCTCTCTGCAGTCGTGTTGCAGGAGGCTATGGTCTATGGAGAACAAGAAACAGAGGCCAAGGTAGGATAAAGCAGGTCTCTTTATTCACCAGTGAGGCTCAGAGAGCAAAGCAATGGGTCTGAGCCACGAATGGTATCATCATACAGATTATATAGCCTCTGTGGGACAGGTTTTGACTGGATCAATAACAGGCAGGGGTACCAATACAAGGGGCTGGAGTCAGGAATTACTTCCATTTCCTAAGCTAGATTTCCTGTATTAGCCTCCATGTGGCCAGAACTGGCTGTCACCATCTAGGGCTCCATATGGCAGGGACCAGGAGGCACCATCTTGGGCTCCACATGGTTGGGACTGGGTGGCACCATCGTGGGCTCCTGCCTCAGTAGTGTATATAAAGATAGTTGCTGCTGAGTAGGAACCAGGTAGGTTCCCACTTTCCCTAGTTTTTACACAGTTTTCAATTTAATTCTTGAAAATTTCCCACATGGCATTTTGTATTTCTGAGTGAAATTATATAAGAAAACATGGGGTATGGGATTCAGTAGTGTGCCTCTCTATTCTTCAGCTTTAATTAATAGGAACCAGAGAACAGAAGCCTGAGGAGGGAGGGCTCATTGAGTAACTAGAACACTACCAGTAATTACAATATTAGAGGAAACTCCAAGACTCCTCTACTTAGTTTCTCACAGGGTATAAATCAGCTCCTACAACTCTGAATAATACATGCCAGCCCTTGTGCTAGGGGTCTTTAATAATGTATTTCATTTCATGCTCGTAGCAAGCTGGTGAGGTAAGCATAATCGTCAGATGTTTAGAGAATGAAACTAAGGATTAGAATCAGGAAGTTACTTCCTTTTGCAAAAGCGCAGTATTTTCTTGTTGGTGTTTGTTTGTTCCTTTTTCTAACTACAGCATCACGATTCATCACTAAAGATCTTCATGGTTGAAGGTTTTTCTGGATTAGTTTTGCATTTTCACACATTGCTGAGCTGAAGAACCCTCAATTTATGCACACGTCCCTATTTTGTCTCAGTGCCGAAATAGAGATACAACACATTTTCTGCGCTATATTTAATAAATTCTCATAATCTAGAGGGAGAGAAAGTAAAACTAAATAAATAGATGTATGAATCAAACAAGCAAATAAAGCATCCAACTGAATTACAGTGCGATAGAAGCATAGACATAGCCACATTGGGGCAGAGAATGGCAACAGGGAGGGTCTTAAGTTATGCCAGGTGGAAAAAAACTATTTTTGTATCTGTATTAGGCTTGAAAATTTTACAATCATTCTTGAATATCTGTCATAAAATTGAAATAAATTATCTTTGCTTCCAGTAAAATCACTGTTGGGCTTTGAAAACAGCTGAGTAAGAGCCATTATTTATAGCCATACAATGTAATTTCTAAGTTAAATTGAATTGGAAAAAAATTAGCTTTCTTTTTCTTTAATAAAAAACAAATTATGCTTATAGAATGCGTACCTAGTACACATTCTATTGCAAGTGAAACTGATACTTGAAATGCTGTAGTATTCAACCAATTGTAGTTTTATCAATCATATATTTATGATCCTATGATAATGAACATTAGAAATTGCACTATAAGAGCTTTTCAGACTTTTCTTAATGGAAATTTCCATCAGTAAAATAATTTTAACAGGTGAATCAAATATGGACACGTTTTAAAGTTAATGAAGCAATAGTTTGAAGGAGAATATTCAACCTGCAGATTTCTTGGGCTTGATATCAATCGCCCACATCAGAATCTCTAGGGATTTGAGGTTCTGCATTTAGCTTGTACCAGTTGGAAATCTCTTAAAATAGATATTCCTGATGATGTGTTTACTGATATTGACCAAAATATAACTTTTTTCACATTAGAATATGCTACTCTGTTCAAAATGTGTAGGGTGGTAAAAGTAACCCATTTTGGTATGAATGCTAATTCTTCATGCTATTCTATGTTACTATTTACATACAATGAAATTGAACCTTTTATGTGCATAGTAGAAGACTTCACAAATATATACAGAGGAGCAGGTACTACCCTAAATA
Organism: Glis glis; assembly: GCA_004027185.1. NCBI lineage: Eukaryota > Metazoa > Chordata > Mammalia > Rodentia > Gliridae > Glis > Glis glis. The sequence continues at coordinate 23,657 of PVJS01021298.1, forward strand.
TATAGAATATTTCTATCCTGCCCAAAGATCCCTGTGCCACCTATTTGCAGTCACTTCCTCCCCTGTACCCTAGGCCACCACTGAATCTGTAGTTTTGCCTTTTCTAGTATATCATATAAATGGAATTATTTTTATGAAGCCTTTTGTGTCTGCCTTTCACACTTCAATTAATGATTTAGGGATTCATCCATGTTCTTGCACACATAATTTTCTTTATTTACATTTTCTTTTTATTGTGGCCTATAGTTCTTTGAATGAAGGTGCTGCAATTTGTCCATTGACCATATGAAAAATAACTGTGTTGTTTCCAGTCTTTGGATATTATGATGAAAAAAATGTGAATATTCACTTGGAAGTCTTTCATGTGGGCATATATTTTCATTGTGAGTAAAAAAAAAAAACTGGGAGTGGAATTGCTGTATTGTATGCAAAGTGTATTTTTAAACTTTTTTATGACAGACTGCCAATTGTTTTCAAAAGTGGCTGTAACATTTTGTATTCACACTAGTAATCTGACAGAATCCCAGTTGCTGAATGTCTTTCCTAGCAGTTGTTGTTTTCATCCATTGATTTTTTTTGGTTAACATAATTGGTTTGGAAATATATTCATTGTGTTTTTAATTATGTTTTCCTAAAGACTAATGCATTTTAGCTTGATTTAATAATATTTAATATATTATTCAACAATAATATATTATTGAAATTCATATCATTCAAATGTCTTCTCTATAAAGACTCTAATTTTTGTTATAGGATCACCTGTGTTTTTTCTCTTCAATACTCTGTTCTTTTTTATGTATTTTGAAGCTCTTTTGTGAATGTGTTCTTACTTATTTAGGATTGATACTGCTTCTTGGTGACTTGACTTTTGTAACATACAATACCTTTTCTTATTCCTAGTATGACTCCTGGCTTTGTCTGATATTTATGTAGCCATTCAGAACTTTTGGATTTTTGTTTGCATGTTACAACATATTTCATCATCAGTGGTTGCTCTAGCATTGCAAAATCTACTTCGTTTTATTATAATCTACCTTCAGTTAAATACTTCGGGCATAGTTTTAAAGGAATTACTACCCAGCACGGTCATGTTGAGAAAAAACGTGCTCAGATCCCTTCCCTGTGGCCTGAATGGAGGTGGGTTCCAAAGCTGTGATTAAAAAGGTTCAGTGGCAATGATTAAAGACCACTTTTACTGCTGGTGGTTGATCTTGGCACTCACATAATACTGGCTTTGCTGGAAAAAAAGGAGTTATGGAGTCTTTCCCCTAGATTTTAAAGGAAGGCCTGGGAAGCCAGGCAATGTGTGGCAGGGTCAGAGCCCTGCAAGTGTGGCAGGAGCCCAGCTATGTCCTTGAAGATGACTCATGGCTAAATGTCTAGGGACAAGAAAGAAGAATAAAGCTTTCTTCACAGGCCCCCACTGAGGTGAACAAAGCAGGGCCTCTCTGGGCAGCTAAGACCACAAGATAAAAGAGCTAAGTCCAGCAAGATAAGGCAGTAACTGCTAGAGAAAAGAGAAACAATGTACAGACTAACTGCAGTTCTGCTTCTGCATTCTGCTTACACTAGGCAAAACAAAGCCCATACTCACCCCTACCTTCTGAAAATTAAAGTTAGCAATTGTATAAGAGAACTTGCATGTTGTAGGCTCGGGGCTTAGACTTGGAGCATTGCTCTCTGGCCCTCACCAGTGAATAAAGAAATCTGCTTTATCCTGCTCCAGCCTCTATTTCTTGTTTTTCATGGACCAAAGCCTCCTGCAACATAAGCAGGCCCAAATGGGGCAATTTGTGAAGCTGTGAGGATGAAGTCAAGGTTGCAAGAAAAAACCCTGAGATTTAGAAATGTTAGAAATGTGGAACTGGGAGAAAAGGCTGCAAGCTTGGAGCCATGGAGCCAGGCTGGAAGAGTGAGTGTGCTACCCATTGCAATCAGCCAGGTCACAGGAGCAGGGCTGCCAAGGCCCTATGGAGATCCCATCTCTCCACCATGTGCCCCGGATGCCAGAATTGGAGCCACAGGATCAAATGCTTGCCCTGCTGGATAGCAATACTGTTTTGATCCCATTGCCTCTTTCTATGGCTCTATTCGTCCCTTTTGGAATACAAATATTTATTCTGTTCCATTGTACACTGGTTGTATGTAACACACTTTTTATTTTGAATTTTATTTTCTTTTACGGGGGCTCACAGACAAGAGTTCACTTTGAGTCTCAGAGGAGATTTTGGATTTTTGAATGATGCTGGAACTGTTAAGACTGTGGGAACACTTGGAGATGGACTAAATGCATTTTGCATTGTGAGGTAGCTGTGAGGTCTAGGGGGACAGGGACACAGTATAATGGTTTGGATTTAGAATGTCCCCTAGCCCTCAGAGAAACAAGGTAACAATGTTGGAAGTGTGGCTTGGTTGCTAAAGAGGAGGTCCCTGGGAGAATGGGCTTGGTGATTAAATAAGGTCCCCTCCTCTCTCTTCTCTCTCTCTTGCTTCCAGCCTCCATGATGTGAGGGTGAAGGCTTGTACTCCCCCTCTCTCTGCTTCTCAAAGCCATGACCTGAGATCCACAGTCCCCAGCCTCACATGGACTGAACCCCAAATCCCCAAGGAAACTGTGAACAAATAAACCTTTCTCCCTCTAAGTTGTGGGGTCAGTTGTCTTGGATTATAGAAGTGAGAATGCTAAGACACCAACCATTAGAAACAGGTGGCTTTGGTTTCTTTTCTTCTGGGAGGAGTCATCAATCACTCCCTAGAGCTGGTGGTAGGGAACTAGCCTCTCTTTAGTAGTAGATAGCTTTTGTTTAATATTTTATAAGGGTTTGAATTTTGTACCAGTCTTCTAGTCACAGTTTATCACTATATGTTTGTCTATGTCACCTCAGCACCCCCAACCATATATGGTTTGCCCCAGATTTCTCCTAAGCACACAAAGAAGGCTTTTATAAAAGAGATGGGCCTGTCTGGGGCATCCTAACAATATAAATGTCACATTCACCTGTAGCCTTTCACATTCATAGTCTTTCAGAATTAATAAAAACAATTCAGTTGTTTTTTTCTTATCTGCTTTCATGATTCCTACTTTTCTTCATGAACTCTACCAAGAACGAAACAGTTTGTGTATCCCTCTAAGGGACTTGTTGCTATTTAGGATTCAGTTTACCAAGCTGACATGCAATTTTATGCAATTATTAGTTCTTGAATGGACTCAGTAAAAGCTATAGCTTTGTAGATTACCTAGGGTATTTTCATTGTCATAGCCATAGCAAGACTACTTGTAGTTTTCCTTGCTTCTTGTGAAGTGGTAATATCAGAAGCATGTTTTTAAAAAGTCCTTAAGTACCATAGAAAAATAGTTCATATTCTCAAGGATAAACTGGTAAAATAACAGAGTAATTATATTATTGAGATGAAAATATTTTTGTTATTTTATGCATTTTTAGTAAATCATTCATGTACTTTTTTCTTTGTAATACTGGGATGGATTCCAGGTCTGGCACATGCTAGGCAAGTGCTCTACCTCTGAGCTACATTCTCAGTCCACTTATGCATGTCTTTATTCCTCTATTCCAAAATATTTGCAGATTTCCCAGAAAATGCTATTTTGTTAGCCTCTGGGAATAAATGATCTACGATGGGCTCTTTACCAAAGTTGCAATCTTTGTTTTTGTTCCATTTCCAGGAAAAGATACTTTATCTCTAAACTTCACAGTTGGGAAAGTGTTTCTCTGAGGACACTTGATATTGGATTCCTCATCAATCTCAATAAACAGGTTTAGCTGTTAAGGAAATAAAGTTTACATTTCTTCAAACTGGAATGCTATGCAACAAATAACACCTGTAACATAAATCAAATGAAAGCATTAAGGCCCTGTGTTTATCCTCATTCAAATGAATTAATTTTATTAGGCCACACTGATATGTGGTGAAACTAGAGGGATTTGTAGAAAACTAGAATTATCAGTGTCGACCGATAGACAAGTGGCTGAATGTTTTATTAGAGTTGTCATAACTTCAACACAAAAGACTGAATTTATGTCCAACTATAACAAGGTGTAAGTCATTAAAGTGAAATTAAAGACCCCTTTAGAACAACTGTATTTCCTCCCTGGTCACCCAATCCCATTTTTAAACCAAGGAAATGTCAGTGACCATAAGCCAGGGCTCAGAATATCTGAATTCTACTGTCATATTTGTCCTTTTGGATCTCGACCCTTCAAGATCTCTTTGGGAATTAAAGTCATCTTAACATAGATTATGTGCTAAACTGATAGTCATAGAAGTGTATATACACTGAGAGAACTCAATGAGAAGTTATTACATTTAAGACAATAGAAGCAGCAAACAAGGAAGCAGGAAAAGACCTTCTGGCAGAGATAATGAGGTAAGTCAAGGCAAAGATTCTAACCTGAAGCTCTGTTGATGTATGTGCTCAGAGTAGTCTTTCTTTTGTGCGACTCTGCTGCACATTGTGGGAAGTTTAGCAGCATCTTGAACCTATATCCACTGATTGCCAATAGCAGTCTCCCAGCTGCTAATTTATTTTTAAGAATTTGTGAATTACGTTAATTCTTTAAGTCTACTTCTGTTCAAAGTTTTCCCTGAAAGATGGTTAAATATCCCTTCACAGGGGGGTAATCACCCCTGGTCATGAACTACTAAATTAATCAAAGACAGCAAAGAAGTGTTTGATTAATCTTCCTCAATAGCTATATACATGTCATTTTTAAAGACACATGTATGATTTTCTAATATATACATATACATTTGATTGTAAACAGGTTTCACTCTTTTTCCTTCCAACTGTTAAATATCTTCCAAGTGATAGGTGACTTATAGCCTTTATTAATGGATAACCAGCTAAATGAAATATGTAGACAAAGCATAAAAGCAGGGAGAAGACAATAACAGAGGTTTTATGATCATGTTTGCACAAATCCATTTTTCTTGATTGATTTTAAGTGTCACTTTTAATAGTTATATTCTGGGAAAGTGATATGCATGCAAGTGTGTGTGTGTGTGTGTGTGTGTGTGTGTGTGTGTGTGTATGTGTATGCACATGTGTGTGTGTGTATGCTCCTAAATAACCAATTCCAGAAAGGCACATCGGGACTCTGACACTCTTCACTGTGACTAAAAAATATGTTCATAGTGTCACTTGATTAGTTTTCTGATGCTGTTTCTCTCCTTGCTTATTAAAATTAATGATTTTTCTGAAACTCCTGAAGTCAGCCATAATGGGAATGATATTGAGCTTGGTTTTAAATCTCCCATGACACACATCCAATCAAGGCATTTCCCTGGGTTTTCAGCAGAAGTACACTGAAATAACTAAATTAATTCATAATTTCTTTTAAAATAAAATAACTTCTACTACTGCATGATCCTTATGGCTTGAACAGATGGGGAATCTAGTTGCTGCCAAGTAAAACCCTCTGCAATCTATCTACTCAACATGTAATGAGGTCAGAGATCAACACTCCCATCCTTACAGCCAGAAAAGAGTTGAAGAAACTGAAAAGCTATGAATTTTCCTGGACCTACCACAAAATCCAAGTCCCATGGCACTCTGCTGCCACCCTGAAATCTGGAGAGACAGGCAAATACAGAGAATCCCAGCTAAGATAAGACTAAGGGAAACAGAAACTACTAGAGCCAGAAACTGCCAGGAATATTTAAATGATAATTTGATAAGTATGAACTAGCTTGATAGTGAGAAAATCCTGGGACCTGAAGACATTTTTTTTTTCTGTTCATATTTATTTCTTTTTTTGCATTCTTTTTTTTATTATTGGTGCATTGTAACTATCCATCATAGGGAGGTTCAAAGTGATAAAACGTACATGGACTCAGCATTTAGTGTTTTATTCTAGACTCCATCCCAGGGAGCTGAAGTCTTAAGGGACCAATGTACTTTTATAGATGTTAATGCCAGGACTTTGACTGGCTATCAGAGTGCTGGTCAGTAACCATTTGAAATATGCCCAGTGGGTTTTCCTACCAAACATATACTCTGCAGAAAAGATTTGGCCAGAGTTATCTCTCATATCGTCTCAAGGACAGATATTCAAAGTCTAGCATTCATTCCTGCTAAAAATGTTTTTAAACACTTTTAAAGTCACAAGCCAGGAGTGCAGACCTTCCAGAAGCCATATTTCTTCATGAGACTATGGCATGTTTCTCCTTTCCACTCCTTACCACCATGCCAGGAGGCTCCAATATGACAACAGGGGACTCAACTGCAACGATACAGGGCTCAGACTCAATGCAGGAAGGAAGGAAGATGCAAAGAAAAATAGGCAGAGTGAAAGAAAGGTACTGGAGGAATTGGAAGTCCCTGCCAACTACCATTGCAAGGAACATTGAACATAGTCTGATTCAGAGCCAAATTAATATACTAATTAATACACTAAAATCTCACACTATGTGTATAGCTATCTAAGATCCTATTGCCTGATACATTATGCCCAGCTTTAAACAAAAAATTACAAGGCATTATAAAATCCAGGTGAGAAGAAAACATTTGAGCAGATGAAACAAGCATGAAAAACAGACTGATTTGGTACATATTTTGGGATTATTAGGCAATAAATTTAAAACAATTATGATTAATATATTAATTGTTTTAATGGAAAAAGTAAACTACATGAAAGAAGAGTAGCAGAGGAATGAAAACTCTAAGACAGAAAATATGCTAGAAATAGAAAACATTATAACAGAAATTAATAATTGTTCTGAAAGGCTTACTGAATAGACATATTTAGGAAAAAACCAGAGAGTTTGAATAAGTGTGGATAAAAATTTCCCAAAATGAAATACTAAGAAAATAATCTGAAAAAAAGAACAATATATACAAGAACTGCATGAAAAATTCAAAAAGTACACTATGTTGTATTTGAAAATCAGAAATAAATGAGAAAAATGAATGAAAATATTTGAAGACATAATGGATGATAATTTTTTTAACAAAAGCAACAGACACCAAACACCAGAAGCTCAGAGAAGAGAAGGCAGTGTAAATAAACTTAAAAACAAAACAAATAAATCTAATGATAAAAACTAATTTTAGGCATATCATATTGAAACTGTGGAAAGTCAAAGAAAAGCACAAAGGTATTAGAAAAATCTTCCTCTACAGAAGAAAGTGGAGAGATCACAGCCCACTCTTGTTGGAATAAATGCAAGGAAAGAGAGGGAGTGAAATATTCAATGCAATGAGAGTAAAAAAGCACCAATGTAGAGTTTCACACCCAGAAAATTATCCTTCCAAAGTGAAGCCAAATAGACTTTCTCAGCAAACAAATGTTGAGGGAATTTGTAATGAGTTGATATTTCTTGCATGAAATGTTTACAGTAGTTCTTTAGGAAGAAAGAGAATGATATAGTGACCAATTTTATGTACATAAGCAAAAAGAAAGTAAAAAAGGAAAGCATTGGAGAAATATTATATACAAAATATTTCTGTTATTAATTGATTTCATATATAACAATTTGTCAAAATAAAAAAATAATAAACGGTTTATTGTAATTATAGCATATAGATAAGTGAAATGAATGAAATTAGTTTTGAAAGGTCAGGAGAAAGAAATTGGAAATAGTCTCCAAAATGATACATGCACTGCACAAGAAGGAGTGTAGCAATATTTGAAAACAGACTTAGATTAGTTGTAAATGTAGCAATGTAAGGGCACCCCGTTTTAGAAAGGACCCCTCGCTCCAGCCACGGGACCCAGCGCCAACCCAGGAACTCTCAGGAGACCAACTTGCTGCAAACGCACGAGGTTTATTGAAGAAACCAGTGCAATGGGGCCGAGCTCGTATCTCACGCAGGAGTAGAGGAGCTCGACCCTCAGCAAGGGGAGACGAGGGTATTTAAAGAAAAAGGGGGAGGTAGGACAAAGTGGGGTTAGAGAGCATACGTGGAGGAATTTTTACAAGCTTATTTTTACCATTCTGTTGTTAAACATCAGTGATTAACCAATTCCTACAACAATGTTGTTTAT
>PVJS01021299.1:0-31659 GCA_004027185.1 Glis glis
TGTGTGTTAGGGCTTCCCAACCTCAGCACTGTTGTTGTTTGGGGCTGGATAATTATTTTTTCTCTGGGGCAGGGGTACCTCTCCTGTGTACTGTATGATGTCGAGCACCATCTTGGACTGCCACACACCAGCTGCCAGCACCAGCTCCTTCAGCCGTGACAACCAAACATGTCTTCAGACATTGCCGAGTAGCCCCCAGGGAAGCTGGTGGAGAACTGCTGCGTGGCTCCCTGCCCCTTCAGCACTCGTCCAGCTGGACTTTCTGTGGCACATTCACGTCCATGGTCTGTCTTCTAGACCCATGCACTGTGAGTTCTGCAAGGCTCGTCCACCTGGAATAAAGCCCCCCACTGAGGCAGACACTGTGTCTCTTATGTCTAGCTGTATCTCCAGTACCTGGCGCAGAGCAGAAAATCCATCAATTAATACTTGTTGAATCAGTGAAAAATATCTTCTGAAAGAGGCAACTCTGAACTGTCACCGATCTCAGGGGCTGCTTATCGGGCCTTCGGGTAAGTTACTCAACCTTCCTCTGCCTCCCTTTCCTCATCTACAATATGAGAAATATCAGTATCAACCTCATAGGTTTGTATGTGTGTATGGGGGAGGGGGCTACTGGAGATTGAACCCAGGGAGCTAAACTCCCAGCCTTTTTTATTATTTTATTTTGAAACAGGTCTTTCTAAGTTGCTGAGGGCCTCACTAAGTTGCTGAGGCTGGCCTAGAACTTGCAATCTTCCTGCCTCAGCCTCCCAAGTACTGGCATTTACAAGCATGTGCCACTGTGCCCAACTCATGGGTTTCTTATAGGGATGGAATGTAGGGTGACCACCTTTGCCTGGGATGGTCCCAGGTTTTGCCCATTGTCATAGCATGGTTAATAATAGTGCCACTTTTCACTCTCAGAAGTGTTCTTGTCTGGAAGATAAATCAAATGACAACCCCAGCTGAAGGGTCAGTGTCTCTACTGCTCAGGAGGTGCCTGGAACATGGTTTGTCATTATCCAGGCTGCTGCCCTGACTGAAACTCCCTGGGGCTTCCTGTGTGGATAGTGTGACATCCAGCCCCATCCTTGGCTGTCGCTGGTCCTCCAGTCTTGACTCCCCAACTCCTCTCCCCGCTATCCCCCTGCCCATCCACCTGCAGACCAGGCTTCTTCAGCTAAACTCCAGGATCTGAACTTGCTATTTTCCTACCTGCAAAAACCCTTCCCTGACTGTTACCTGTCTAACCTCCACCTGTCCTGTAGAAATTGGCTTAAATATCACTCCTTGGATCCAGGTTCGCGGCCAGCCTCAGCTACTTAGTGAGGCCCTCCACAACTTAGTGAGATCCTGTTTCAAAATAAAGAATAAACAATAGGGCTGGGGGTGCAGGTCGGAGGTAGAACGCCCCTGAGTTCAATCCCCAGTACCACAATAAATAAATAAATAAATAAGTAAATAAATAAATAAATAAATATCACTCCTTCCAAGAAGCTAGACTTTAATCCACCGACTAACTTCTTGGTTCTATGTTGCTATAGTACCCAGTGCCCCGATTCATTATAATTCACATGCTATCATTCATCCTTTTTTACTTTTGTACTAGAGGTTGTATGATACTTAGGCTTGTGACTGTATTTTTCTCAATTCTATATCCCTGGGTCAGAACTTACATTAGGCAGTCAATACTTGTTTTATGAATAAATTAATTAATTAACATCAGATCTTGGCTCTCACTCTACCTATGTGCATGAGACTAATTTTCTTTATCACAGTGGCAACTACCTCATCATGTTAAGAATACATCTAATCAAGTATCTCCTGCGCATAGTAGGATCTCACTATACGTAATTATATAGGGGTCACCTCTTCTTAACCTAATCCTCATCCTCCCTCAAACTGAACCACCAATTTTATTCATCCTAGCCTAACACAAAGAGTAGGAGACAACCTCAAATTCTCCCTAATCACACTTGAAGGATGAGATTTTGATCACAAATGAAAGATGATTTTGTCATAATGGGGTTTCATTTTCATATTGCTAGGTTAGAAAGCAATTTCAAGGGGAAAAAAAAAACTGCAGTGTGTCCTAAATGGTTAATGATCCTCAGCAAGCAATCTGTCCAGCACGAGAAAGATTTCTTTTGCAATCTGACAGCTGATCTATAATCGGGTTCTGCTTGGCTGCTGTCCCGAGCCCCTCCCCACACCTCTCCATGGGACTCAGTGAACACCCGACGGAGGGGAAAAGCCCAAACCTTTTATTACACACATTTCTGATTTCCCAGAAGCTTCTCGACAGAGGGGGCTTGCAGATGCCTGCCAGATGTTGTTTTATCTTTGGGGAAAGGCATGCCTTTGCCGCGTGTTTTGAGGTTTACGCTTGATAAAATTATAGAGCTAGTGCATTCTTTCTCTTCCTTTATTCATTCAATAAACATTAATTTAACAACTACTATCCCAGAGACCATGATTGCAAAGATAAGCAGCATAGTTTCTGCCAACTTAAACTCCCAATTTAAAGAGGGATGTAGAGAAACTAAGCAGACGATTGCAATAAGGGGTAGTTACTGCTTTGATAGGAAATGTGAAATGTGAGGTAAAAACCGAGTGCATTTTGTGCTGCAGTCAGGGAAGGCTTACTGAAAGAGCTGTAAGGAAGGACAACCACAAGCTAGGCAGGGGAGATGAAGGCATTTTAGGTACAGGGACCAGAATGTGAAAAGGCTCAGGGGTGAAGGTAGCTTAACTTCCAGAGGACATAGCAAACTATTTCAGATAGGAGTTTAATGTGCCAATCAGAGGAAAATAGGAGATGATAGAAAAGAATAAAATAGGATCCAGGCCAGGTCAGGAAAGCCTTTGATGTTATACTTAGTAGATTAAGCTTATTTTAAAGGTGTGGCCATGTGACAAAGTTCTGGACAAATCCAAGTCATAAGAAAACCTGCCAGAAAAGCATTTAAAAGGGAGAGACTTGACGAGTATCATATAGACTTCAGATGCCTTGTCTTAGTTTCTCTATAGATGTTGTTATAGATGTTATATATAGAACATCTCTATAGATGTTCTCTATAATTTCTCTATAGATTTTCTATAGATGCATACAAGTCCTATGGTATTGCAGCTATCCTGAAGCCATCAGACAATGAGCAGGGATTGATAAAGGGTCAGAAACATTGTCCAGACAGCCTTGAACTGTTGACCCTACACCAGGATCCACTGACGAGCGATGTCTTGCTTTGCAAGAAGAAGCTAGCTATTGAGTGTGGAAGCAATGTTTTAAGTCAAGAATTCCTCCCCAGTACAGAGGCACTTGATGCTCTTCAAGTACTCATGCTGAGTCCCCCACATGATCCTAGCTCCTCTCACCCATCACTTAACGCTTGAATGTCTCCTGCCCCGGCTATTCCGCCATCTTCAGGAGGAGTCAAACATCTTGCCTCTGCTTTCACTTTTGAAGTGCTCTCTTCAAAGGAGTACTCCTTCTCTCCTTTTCTTCCTTCCTTCCTTCTATTTGCATCTTTGCAAGTTTGAGTTTTTTCTTTCATTTTTTTTCTGTTTATAACGCTAAATAACTGAATAATATGGAATAATACATAGAGTTCTGTAAAATCAACACATCTGTAAAAAGGGGCTAATATAATATAATACTTCACATGGTTAAAATGAAGAGTGATTAAATACATTAACAAGCCAGGCGTGGTGGCACACACCTGTAATCCCAGTAGTTGGGAGCCTGAGACAGGAGGATGGCAGGTTTGCCGCCAGCCTCAGAAAATTAGTGAGGCCCTCGCAATTTAGTGAGACCCTGTTTCAAAACTAAAAGAATAAAATAGGGATGAGGGTGTAGCTCAGAGGTAGAATGCCCCTGAGTTCCATCCCCAGTACCACTAACTAACTAAATAAATAAATAAATAAATATATTAATAAACATAAAGCAATAGAAAGAATGTCTATCACAATGTTATTGCTTATAAGCCTCTAAAATCCTCTCTCCTAACTCTGCTGTATATAGTGGTGCCTTAGTTACTGTGGTTTTAATTTTGATTACCCTAACTACTGATGTGATCACACATCTTTTTATTCATAATCCAATAACCATCTGTAAACCCTCTTTTGAAAAGTGACTTCTTAAATATCTTGCCCATTTTCTATTGTGAAATTTATCTTATTCTTGTTACTTTGTAGAAGTTCTTTCCATATACCATATATAAGATATTTATTTGGATCTATCTATCTCTCCATCCATACACACTTTGTGCCTTACTAACTTACTTTTTCAACATTGTCTTTTAACAGAAGTTTTAATTTAACTTTATCAAATTATCCAACTCTTTCCTTATATCAAATAATTTTAACACACTTTTTTTTACCTCAATGTCATAAAGATATCTCCTATGTTTTCTTCTAAAAGTTTTATCTTTCAAATTTAGATTTACTATCCATTTGTAAGATGATGTTTTAAAATAATCAAAACTTGTATTCTTTAAGTTATATTTTGTTATTCTTATTTTTTAAAGTTTCTAAATATATTTAAGCAGCCTTAATGCAATGTGATGGATACATGATGAACCAGATATAGTTAAAACACACATTTTAATAAATTTTGACCTATCTGTACCTATGTGTGTACCTATGAAACCATCAAGAAAATGAACATATACATAATCTCCAAAGGTTTACTAATGCCTCATTGGCAATGTCTCTCTCCCACACCTTCTCATTCCAAGACAACCACTCTTTTTCTTTCTGTCACTATATATTAGTTTGCATTTCTGGAGTTTTAAATAAATGGGATTATAGAGTATGCACTCTCTTTTTGCCTGGCTTTTCTTCACATAGAACAATTATTTTGAAATCTGCCCATGTTGTTGCACGTATCAATAGTTAAACCTTTATTGTTGAGTAGTAGTCATGTGTATGAATGAACAGCACTTTGTTTATCCATTCACCTCCTGATGTTATCTGAGTTTTTTCCAATTTTAGAGAATCACAGATACAGCTGTGATTAGCATTAGTGTGCACATCTTTGTATGGTCATATGCTTTCATTTCTCTTGGGTGAATTCCCAGCACTGTAATACCTGGGTTATATGGGAAGTCTATGTATATATATATATATTTTTTTTTCTTGCAGTTGGTGCTGAGGATAGAACACAGGGCCTCACACGTGCTAGGCAAGTGCCTTACCACTGAGCTACATTCCCAGCCCTATGTATACATTTTCAAGAAACCGCTGCAATGTTTGCCAAAGTAGTTGTACCACTGTGTATTGCCACCCGCAATGTATGAGGTTTTGAGTTGCTCCATACCTTTACCAGCACTTGATATAGTCAGTCTTAATTTTAGACCTTCTAACACATATGCAGTGGCATCTTATCGCACACACCTTGCCCTGCAGTTCCTTCATGATCCTTGATGCTCATTGTTTAATGTGCTCGTTGACATCCTATATCTATATCTTCTTTGGTAAATGCCTGCTAAATCTTTTTCTCATTTATCAAATTATTTTATTCTTACTAGCCAGTATTGAGTTCTTTATTATTGTGGCTACAAGTCTTTTATCAGATATGTAATTGGTTACTATTTGCCTCCCAGTCCATTGTCTTAAAAAAGATCTTTTAAAGAGCAGAATTTCTTAATTTTAATGAAGTCCCACTTATCAATATTTTATTTTGTTATAATTTTTGGTTCGTATCTAACAAATGTGTGCCTCATCCAAGATCACAAATAATTTTTTTTCTTTCAGGAATGTTACAGTTTTAAGTTTTACATTTATGGCTATTATTCTTTTAGAGAAACTTTTTGTATATGGTGCCAAGTATGATTAGAAGTTCTTAGATACATAAATACATGCATGCATGCATGCATACATAAATAGAGATAAATTGCTGTTCCACCATTTGTTTAAACACTACTTTGTACTCTCAATTGCTTTTGTGCATTTGCTGAAAATCAATTGATTGTATAAGTGTGGGTCTAATTCTGAAAAGTGTTTTCTGATCCACTGATCTCTTTGCTTATCTTTATGCCACTACCATACTATCTTGATTTCAGTAGACTTATAATAATAAGCCTTGAAATCAAGTAGTTTAACTACTTCAAAGTTCTTTTTAAAATTGGTTTGGACAATTTTGGGTTCTTTGTATTTCCATATGAAGGTTAGAATCAGCTAGTTATTTTCTACAAAAATCAAGAATACTGGGATTTTTATCAGGATATGTCACATTTACAGATCAATGGGGAAGAAAGTGGACAATTTTTGTTACTGTGTTTTTCAATCAATGACTGTAACACATCTCTACATTTATTTAGGTTTTCTTTATTTTCTCTCTGCAAAGTTTTGTAATATTCTGTGCATATGTCTTAAACACCTTTTGCAAGATTTATCTCAAGTATCTTATTTTTGTCCTTCAATCTCTTTTTTAAATACACTTTTATTGGTGCACTGTAATTATACATCGTAGTGAGGCTCAAAGTGACACAAACATACATGCACACTTGCTGTGTTTCCCTCTGAATCAATCCCATCCTGCCCCCCGACCCATAGATGTTAGTGAGATTGATTTTGATACCTTCACATATGGACGTAGCAATATTTGTACTATTTCCTTCCTCAACCCTCCTTTCCCCGGGCTCACCTCCCTTCCTCTATTCTACTGGTCTCTCTCTTTATTTATCTGAAGTCCCTTTTGCTTCCCACATTCCTCCTAGCTTCCACATAATGATATGAAAACATATGACCCATGATTTTCTGAGGCTGGCCAATCTCACTTAGCATAATATTCTTCAGTTCCATCCATTTTCCTGCAAATGACATAATTGTGTTCTTCTTCATGGCTGAGTAAAATTCCCTTATGCATATGCACCACATTTTCTTTATCCATTCATCTGTTGAGGAACACCTAGGTTGGCTCCATAACTTAACTGTTGTGAATTGTGCTGTCGTAAATGTGGATATGCATGTATCCCTATGGTGTTCTAATTCTTAGTTCAACATCATTAGTAATCAGGGAGATGCAAATTGAAACTATACTGAGATTCCATCTAACTCCAGTTAGAGTGTGACTCATCAAAAATACAAACAATAATAAATGCTGGTTAGGATGTGGGGAAATAGGAACTCTTATACACTGTGGGTGGGATTGAAAAAAAAAAGAAAATCAATACAACTGCTATGGAGATCGGTATGAAATTTCCTCAAAATACTAGGAATGGAACCACCATATGACCCAGCTATTATACTACTTGGTATCTTTCCAAAAGTCCCTTATATTTTTTATGCCACCGACAATTGAATTGTTTCTATAATTTCATCTTTTGATTGTTCATTAGCAACATAAAAGAATATAATTGATTTTTATATTGATATTGGATCCTGCAACATTGCTAAATTTACACATTTGCTTTATAAGTTTTTTCATATAGTCCGTGTGATATTTTTAAATATAGGTGAGTATGTCATCTTTGAATTCAGACAGTTTTATTTTCTTTTTTATTCTTTTTCTCACTTTATTACATTGGCTAGAATTTCCAATACAATGTTGAATAGAAGAATTGAGAGTGGAGAGCTTTACCTTATTTTTACCTTACAGGAAAATTATTTAACCTTCCAGCATTAAATGATGTGTGTATGTTTTTGCAGATAACCTTTTACCCAGTTAAATAAATTCCTTCTTATTCCTGGTTTGCCCAGTGAGACCTTTTATCAGGAATGGATATGAGATATTGCAATGGTTTCTCTTCTTTTTTTGAGATTATAGTACAATTTTTCATGTATAATCTGTCAATATGGTGAAACACATTAATTTTCAACTGTTTAAGGGGAACTGATTGGCAACTTTAATTCTATCTATACACTGAATTCCTCTGTGCCATGTGTTTTCATTTCTCGTTACTGCTAAAACAAATTTCTACAAATTTAGTGGCCTAAAGCAACACAATTTATTTACTTAAAGTTCTGGATGTCAGAGTTCAAAATGAATCTTAAAGAGCAAAAATCAAGATGGCGGCAGGGCCGGCTCCTTCTGGAGGCTCCCGAGGAGGATCTGCCCTTTGTCTCTTCCAGCTTCTGAGGCTACCAGCATTCCAGCATTCCTTGGCTCCTGGCCACATCACTCCAATGTCTACGTCCCTGATCAAATCACCTTCATCTTTTATTTATTTATTTATTTATTTGCTTCTGACACTCCCTGAATTCCTATTATAAGGATCACTGCAAAGACATTGACCCTACCTAGCTAATCTTCCCATTTGAAGACCCTTACCTTAATCACATTCAAAGTCCCCTTTGCCATATAACGTAACATTCACAAGTTCTACAGATGACAATGTGAACATACGTTGGAAGCCGCTATTCAGCCCACCATACTGCATAACATAGCATATTTACAGGTTTGGGTCATCAGGACACAAACATATTTGGGGACCCATTATTCTACTACCACACTCCCTGTGCCTATGATTGCTGCTTCTGCCAATCTTCATAGACAGATACCGGGATTTCTCCGTCTGTTCTTCACACTTCTCAACTCTTCCCCCATACTCTCATCTCTTTGTCTTATTACACAACATTTCTAAGCTAATTACTTTGTTCAATCTTTCAGCTCATTAACTGACTCTTCAGCTATTTTTATTCTGCTATTTATCTATTAATATATTTTTTTCCTAATTATCCTGCTTCTATGTTCCAGAAATATGGTTCCAGTTCATAGCTGCCAGGTTTTTTTTTTTTTGTCTCCCTGAGGATATTTATTCTGAAGTATTTTTTCTATATTATCAGTTAAATTTCTGTTTTTTTTGGGGGGGTGCTAATTTTTCTGATTATTCAGTCTGATGCTCATTTCAAGGTACATGTTCTTTCAAATATCTGATCATTTCTGGCTATTTCTATTTGTACTTTAAAGCTAAACTGAACAATATTGGAAGATGGAATACATACACACACACACAGTACATGTGTGTGTGTGTGTGTGTGTGTGTGTGTGTGTGTTACTGGGATTAAACCCAGGGGCATTCTAAGTCCGAGCTACGCCCCCAACCCTGTTTTATTTTTTTGTTCTGTTTTGAAACAGGGTCTTGCTAGGTTGCTGAGAGTCTCACTACATTGCTGAGGCTGGTCTTGAACCTGTGATCCTCCTTTCTCAGCCGCCCAAGTACTGCGATTACAGGCGTGCACCACCATACCCAGCTTGGAGCACACTTTTTTAGACCAAATGCATATCTCTTTTTCCTGGTCATGAAGTAGAATTCATTGTACCTAGATTTTACAAAAGCACATCATTAGTAATTACAAATGAGAGAAAGTATGCATGCCAGAAGACTTCATACTTTATCTTATGTGTAGCATACTGTTTCCCTGGTCATAGAACATATATATATTTTTAATTCTCCCAAGTTAAACTTATGCTTGTGACTACTTTGTTGCCAACATTAACTGCAAATAACTCTTTAAAATTAAAACCTTCAATATGAAGGTGTGTGTGTATGTATGTAGGTAGGTATGCATGCATAGGTATTCTTACAGATTCACCTCACACGCTACTAGGTTTGTTCTTCGGTGCCAACACTCAGGCTAAGTACCCTTCAAGAAAAGTTGTTCACTTTGCTTACATATTGGTGCTCAGGGCTTTTTCTCAAGGGCAAAAGCCACTGTCACCAGATGTTAAGTATGGAGGAGGGAGAGAAGTTCAGTGTAGCAGCTGCTTCAGATGTAATCCTTTAATTAATTTCTCTGATTACTCCCCCGTATTTCCCTCCAGCTCTTCATATTTGTTGACTCTTAGCTTGGCATTTCTCTGGGGATTTTGTGGGAAAACTAGTTTTAACGTTGGTGGTTGCTTCTCTTCAAAGTGAATTTTCTGTGCCCTTATTTCTCCTTTACATCAATCTGATTTATTCTTCTTTCTTTCTTTTTCTTTTTCCTGTGATTTATAACCATAAGTAAAATCGCTGGGTCACCCAGTGTGTTTATCTTCAACTATAATAGATATTGCCATACTGTTTTAAAGAGATTGAAACAATTTCCATTCCTACTGCAGTAGCTGAGTTACCATTTTTCCACATCCCCACAATGCTTAATATCATACTTTCTAACGTTTGCTTAACTGGCAGGTATAAAATGGCATCTTATTGTAGTTTTAATTTTTTATTTTCCCGAATATCGGTGAGATACAGTATCTTTTCATGTTTTTAATTGAGTATTTTGCTATCTTGTCTGCGAATTAACATTTCACAAGTTGACATATCTTTTCTTACTGATAATAAATTTCTTACATATTCCATAGTAAGCCTTAGTGATTATACTGAATTGCAGAAATCTTCTGCTAATTTGTGGTCTATGTATTTACATTAGTCCTTATTTATGAAAGTTATTGATTTTAATATAATATAAATATAATATATTACATTATAAATATAATGTAATATTTTTCTTCTCTGTGCTTTTGCATTTTATTAAAATAAAACTTTGAGTTTATATAGATAGTTATATAGTTTCTTCTACTTTTTTAAAGATTAAAATAATCCTTTTTTATATTTAGATTATGAATTTACACCCATACCATATTGTGTGTGTGTGTGTGTGTGTGTGTGTGTGTGTGTGTGAGAGAGAGAGAGAGAGAGAGAACCATTTCCCCCCTCTACATAATCAATTATTCTCATATCTTTCATTCAGTAGACTACCCCTCCTTCTCCACTGGTCTACAATGTCTCCAGTTATATTTTTAAAGTTTCTATTTATGTATTTTTTCTTGCATCTTTATTCTGTTCCATTGATTTATTTTTCTATACTTTTTTGATTGACATAATATTTACAGTTATTTATGGGGGCAGTTTTATAATTTGATACATGTATACAATGTGAAATGACCAATCATGATAATTAGCATTTCCATATCCTCAGACATTATTATTTCTATGTGTTGGGAATCTTCAAACTCTTCTCTAGTTATTTTTAAGTGTATAACAAATTGGTATGGATAATAGTTATCCTACTGTACTATAGATTATTAGAACAAATTTCTGCATCTAATAATACCATATTTTATTAAATACTGTATTCTTGATACCTGACAGTGCATGTTCCCTCACTGTGTTTTTTTCTATCAAAAGTAACTGGCTATTTTGCCCCTATAATTTTCCAAATAAATGTTAGAATCAAATTATTAAGGTCCAGAAGTAACACTGTTGGGATCTTAACTAGAATTATTTTTAACATTTGAGGATAAATGGCAGTTTTACAATCCTAATTCTATCACTGTACAAGGGCTCTTTTTCCTTTATTGTGTGCTACGATGTTAGTCAGCTTTTCCATCGCTGTGATCAAAATTCCTGACATGAACAACATGGAGGACGAAAGGTTTATTTGGGCTCATGGTTTCAGAGGTCAGTCCATAGTCGGCTGACTCCAAGACAGACATCATGGCGGCATGGTGCATGGCAGAAGATAGCAACTCATCTCATGGCATCTGGAAAGTAGAGAAACAGGAAGTGGCCAGGGACAGATAGAGTCCTCAAGACCACTCCCCCAGTGACCCACCTCCTCCTCCAGCCATGCCTCACATTTTTATTGTCTCCTTTGTATTGCCTTTTCCAGATGTCTCACTGTTGGAATCATACAGCACGTAGACTTTTCAGGGTTATCTCTTTCACTTAATAACATGCACTTAAGTTTCCTCCATGTCTTTTCATGGCTTCATAACAAGTTCATTTTAGCAGTGAATAAGAGCCCACTATCTGATGTACCAGAGTTTATCACCTTCTGAAAGGCATCTTGGGTGCTTCCAAGTTTTAGCAATTATGAATAAATCTGCTATAAATATCGATGTGCAGAACTTTGGTGGACATAAGTTTTCATCTCCTTTGGGTAAATACAAGTAGCATGTAATGGTTTGGATTTAGACTGTCCCCCTAGCCCTCACAGAATCAAGGTAGCAAAGTTGGAAGCAGGATTTGGTTGCTTAAGATGGGTCCCTGGGGGTGTGACCTTACAGACTATCTATGGTTCTCTCCTCCTTCTGCTCTTTTTCTCTCTCTCTCTGCTTCCTGCCTCCATGATGTAAGAGTGAAGCTTTGCATGTGCTCTCTCTCTCCTCTTCGCAAAGCCATGCCCTGATTTTCAGACCTGGCTTCGCATGGACTAAACCCAGACTCTCCAGAAAACTGTGAGCAAATAAATCTTCTTTCAGCTAAGGTGTGTGGTTACTCATTTTGGATTATAGCAGTGAGAATGTTACCCGAGACATAGCATGACTACTGGATCAGCTAGAAAGAATATATTTAATTTTGTAAGAAATCACCAAATTGTCTTCTTAAGTGACTATAATATTTTGCATTCCCACCAGCAATGAGTGAGAGCTCCTTATGCCTCATGTCCAACAGCAGCTGGTAGCATTAGTTCTCGGGATTTTGACAATTCCAATAGGTATGTAGTGGTATCTCATTGTTGTTTTATTTTGCATTTCTTGATATATAATACAATGTAGAGCATCTTTTCATATTTTATTTGCCATCTCTATATCTTTTTGGTGAGGTGTCTATTATGATCTTTGACCCATATTTTTTAAAAAAATGGGTCCAAATACCAAAAAATTGGGCACAGAGTACAAAAAAAATTAAAAATAAATTAAAAGTTAAGTTAAATTAATTTTTGATTGATATATTATTTGTACATATTTATGAGATATAATGTAAATACATCACAAAATAGTTAGAAGTATTTGTGTGTGTGTGTGTATGTGTGTGTGTGTGTGTGTGTGTGGTACTGGGGATTGAACCCAGGGTCATTCTATCTCTGAGCTACACCCCCAGACCTTTTTTATTTTTATTTTTTTTAAACAAGGTCTTGCTAGGTTGCTAAAAGTCTTGCTAAATTGCTGAGGCTGACTTTGAACCTATGATCCTCCTGTCTCAGCCTCCCAAGTATTGGGATTATATTCGTGTGCCACCATGCTCAGTTTAGAAGAGATTTTAAATATGCTAACCATAAAGAAATGATAAAAGGCTAAGGAAATGGATATAATAATTAGCTCAAGTTAATCATTACTTAACATGCATATAAATCAAAACATCACATTGTACCCCATTTTCAATTGGGTTGTTTTCTTATTGTTGGGTTCATACTTTGTACTTTTTATTTCATATTTTTTACTTCTTTCACTTATAATTTTTTTTCCTACTTATATTCTTTTTTTTGTGGTACTGGGGATGGAACCCAGGGGCATTCTACCTCTGAGCTACACCCCCAGTCCTATTTTTTATTCTTTATTTTTTTCAAACAGGGTCTCACTAAGTTGTGGAGGGCCTCACTAAGTAGCTGAGGCTGGCCGTGAACCCTGATCCTCCTATCTCAGCCTCCCAAGTACTGGGATTACAAGCTTGCACCACCACGCCCGGCTCCTACTTATATCCTTAATCCAGTGATTCTATTAGTCAAGGTTGAGGGTCTAATTCTTGTGTTTGTTCTTCCTGCTGAATCTTGCTCTCTGGCTTGATTTCTCATTTTTTGTACTTTTCTTTTTGAACTTAGATATTTCACTCTTCACATCTTCAGCCTTGAAAACCCTGTGAAACACACACTGAAGGTCATTTCTGTCCAGAGAGATTCTCATTCACTATTGAGAGGGGCCCTTAACGTGTTTGGTGTTTCTCAGAACCTCAATTCCTCATAATGGACAACTGTGGTTATAAATATGGAGGGAAGACCTTTTTCCCTTCAAAGTTAATCCTGAAAAAGATGCTTTTCATTTTAGTCTTCTTAGTCAGCAGGGATATTTTTCTAGCACATTCTTTTACCCACAGTGCTTTTACCAAACCTGGAGGGTTTCAGGCTTATGCAGGATCTCAGTTCAAACATGTACCTTTGAAAGACCCCTTGTTTCCTTCCCTGGTATCTATTAGAACTCAAACATGTTGGTTAGTAGGGTTCACAGATGCTCCCAGGAGCATTGCACATGGGTGTCTTTACAGCTGTAATTGCCAGGCATCCTTCTGTTTTAGGGTGCTGAAGATGTACCTTTCCATCTCAGAAGCTCAGATATGCAATGAAAGAATGTTACATTTTACACCATCATTTCTAAGCATTTTCTTTTTTATTAAAAAGGTTTTTCAAAAAGTTTCCCAGACAGCCAATAAGAGATCTTCTGATTGTTTTCTATATTTTAAATATGCATCAAAATTATGGTCCACTAACGACCTACTCTTACATTTTCCAGCATTATTAAGTATTTATTAGTTTTTTATTGTATCTTTTCTAGCATAAAAAGGAAATTTTATGCAGAAGGCCTCAGAAGCAATTGAGCCCAGTCCACCATCTCAACCCAATTTTTGAACTGAGTCTTGAAGGCTGCCAGGTGGAAATGGGCATCAAGGCCAGTCTAGGCTAAGGCAAGGCAATCATTAAAAATATGCTTTCCACAGGGAACAATGAAAACTTAAGTAGAGCTGGAGAGCACTGTCCATTAGGATAGAGATAATGCATCTAAAAGGGAAATAGGTTTAAATGATATTTAAAAGGATCTTACATGATACAATAAGAGGTCTGGGTTCTGCCATATAACTCGGTAAAAATAGTTGCCATTTATTTATTATTTACTAGGTGGTAGGCACCATATTGGAGAGTTTACATAGGGAATTATTATCCACACTTTATAAATAAAAGGGGGCAAAGGGAGATTTGTCTGGCTAAGGTCACAAAGATCCCAGGAGGTGAAGCCGGAATTCTGATTGTAGAGCTCATGAATTCAATCACTTTCTGCAGTGTTCCCCAATCAACAAAGATAAGCCAGTAAATGTTTTTAAGGCAAGAGTGAAGCAATAAGACTGGTTATTTAGGAAGATTATTTTATTGACCTGGGAGCACAGTGAATGAAGGAATTACACACCACTCTTAGCTGCTTATCAGAGAAGAAAGCTGTAACCTGGGCAACAGGGAAGAACAAAGGGGAGGCTTGCAGGTGAACAGTACAGACCTTTCCTTTTACTCTAGGTGTGATGGGAGGTCATTGGAAGGTTGCAGCAGAGAAGGAAGCTTTTATGCATTTCAAAAGGGGCCTTCTGCATGGCTATACAGAGACTGGATTATAGAAGGGCAAAGATTAAAGCAGAGAAGCATGCATTACTTGCATACTTTGTAACTTTTATTTACAAGGATAGAATATTGGGGCCTCCCTGGTTGGGGAGCAGAAGTGAGGAAGACGAGACTATTCAGAGACCAGTTCTTGGGGAACCAGCTAAGAGTGGTTCACAGAGAGCCATGTGATCTTTCTGAAGACAAGGAAATGAAACGAGAGATCGTGGTAAGGTATAGAAACTGGAGAAATAATATGGGGTAGGGGGTATCAGTGATTGGAATGGAAATCACATTCTCTTTGGTTAACATTTATATCCTATACTTCAGAAATTCCCGAGACCTGGAAAAGAGAAAAAGGCTTTGTGATGTGGAAGTATTCAATGTAGATGAGGAATGATTGATAAACGCAGATTCATGTCACATCTGTGTTCTGTCACTTAATATTTTAAATTTTGCAAGAGAGGCATTATTGCTCTCAATTGATGGGTAAGAAACAGCCTCAGAGATTATAGCTAATTTACCTAAGGCCAACAACTAGCAACTGGCAGAGATGGAATTTAAACCCAGATTTTTATGGTCCTAAAGGGTGTGCTTTTTGAGGACACCTTGCTGGGAAGGAAACGTTGTCTTAATCAAGGTAAGAATTACTCTGCAGTGGATTGGAACTCAGAGGGGAGCCCAGGAAAATTGCAGCAGCAGCTCAGACAGACACATCTCAGAGGTGGCGTTCATGTTCTCTAATGTTTTCAAATGTGTCACTCCTAAGATTACTCTCACTGGTCTTGGGGACAGTCCCTCCTCCCAGGATCCAAGTTCAGTTCTAATTCTGGAGCCTCTTTTTTTCCCCTGTGGATCAGAAGCCAGAACTCCTTAGGGTGCTCCAGTGCACCTCATCAAGACAGCTCCCTGTGTGCTGAGAGCGGAGCCATTGTGAACCCTTGCCTGTCCTGCTGTTTCCTAATGGTGGGACCTGCTGACTCACATGCCAAAGGTTGCATTTAGGGGCTTCCTAGGGCTCTGTGAGCAGCTTTGCTTGTGCAGTGAGCAATGCTGGTGTAGGAGTGTTAAATCGCTTCCTTTCTACTTTCTTTTTTTTAAATATACTTTTATTGGTACATTGCAGTCTCACATTATAATGTAGTTCAGAGTGATAGGGACATCCATGCACACAGCACTTGGTGAGCCTCCCTCAGTTCCCACCCCACTCCCTCTCCTTCCCCATACATAATATTCAGATTGGCCTTGATAATTTCACATATGTACATAACGTCAATGGAAGTGTTTCCTTCATTGATTCTCCACCACCACAACCACCACCACTACCTTCCCCTAGACCCCCTCCATCCCTCACTGAGGTTTCTCCTTCATTATATAAAGTCCCTCTCGTATCCTGATTACTCCCTAGCTTCCACATATGAGTGAAAACATATGACCCTTCACTTTCTGTGACTGGCTAATCTCATTTAACATAATGTTCTCCAGGTCCATCCATTTTCTTCCAAATGACATAATTTTGTTCCTCTTTACTGCTGAGTAGAATTCCATTGTGTGCATACCCCATAATTTTGTAACCCATTCATCTGCTTTCTGTTAGAGAGAAAGAGGGGGGGAATTGGTTGTGTTCCACTTCTCTGTATAAAAATATCCAACTATCTTTTCTTTTGTTCTTGCTTTTTCTACAGGTCATAATATACTACCTTATGGGAATATCAGGTGCCTGTGCCATGATCTTGGACTTTGCAGCCTCCAGAACTATGAGCTAGGCCTCTGTTCTTTATAAATTACTCAGGCTGTGATAATCAGTTATAGCAACAGAAACTACGAGACTAGGAGACCAGAGTATCCTTCAAGGAAGAAAGGGGTGAAAAAAGAAACAAATAGGTGAGACAATTTAGTCAGTGGATTCTATCAATAAACAGCAAGAAATAATGTAAGGTCATATATAAATAATCTATCAATTCCCACTAGCCAGATAGGTGTAATTTACATTTACTGATTACATACTCTGCGTTAGGTGTGAGGCACTGGGTCTTCTTCTACATTTTTTTATTTAATGGTCATGCAAACCCAGAGAGGGAGTCATAATTAGCAGCCCTTTTATAGATGAGAAAATGATATTCCCAAAAATTACTCAAGTTAAGTTCAGCCTTAAGAATCAGTGCCAAGATTCTAACCCCGAGTGGTTCTGATTTTCAAGTCCAGGATTCTTTCCACAATATGATCTTTCTACATTTAGCTGGGAGGGAAATTTAGATCCTATGGAAAGCAAAAGAGACAGAAAATGGTTGAGTCATACTCACCTAGGCATTTACCTTGTCTTAGGCCATTAGGGGTGATGGAACAAAATACTATAAATTGGGTTGTAGGTAAACAATGGGAATGTATTTGTCACCTCTTTGGAAGTCTGAGAAGTCCAAGGTCAACGTGCCAACCCCAGGGGAGGACCTGCTTTCTAGTATCTAGATGGCATCTTCTTAATATATCCTCAAAAAGTGTCAGGGCAAAGAAGCTCACTGGGCCTATTCATGAAGCCCCTGCTTCATTGACACAGTCAACTTCCAAAGGCCACACCTCCTAAAACCATCATATTAGTAAGTAGTTTCAACATACGAATTTCGAGGGGACACCAAACATTCAGACCACAGCACACCGTGCACTAGATCTGGCACACCGCCACTCTTCAGCCGTCTCTTCTTTATGTTTCTATTTATTCCCCCAATGTCATACTCTGGACTTGCTCCCAGAATCTCTTTTCTCTCTTTCAGCTTGCGAGGGTCCTCAGAATTTAATTATCTCCATCAAGAAACCTTTAAATGCCTATCATGTGCTGGCCACCAAGGCCCCAGGGGACACAAGCAAGGTCACTGTTTAGAAGGGAAATGGGTCAAGACATGGGGTCTGATCTGGAGTCTGGTGTCTATTCAGGTTTGGTTGCCAGTCATACAACGGGATCTGTCACTTATTCAACAAATGTTTGTTGTCTATAGACTGAATACTAGACATTGTTCTTTTCCTAGGGATTTAGCCATGAATATAATACATTATATGTTCTACATCACTTGTGTTCTAGTAGGGGCAGCTGAACAATAAACAAACACAAGAGTATGTCAGCGTGTAACCAGGGAAAGAATAGAAAATAAAGCAGAGCTTGCTGAGGGAGCTGCTATTTGGAGCCGGTGTTTGGAGAAGACCTATTTGGGGGGCAGAATTGCTTAGAAGACGGAACCACTGCAAAGGCCCAGTGTGGAAACACGCTCAGTGCATTCCAGAATGTCAGAGAACCAAGTGTGCTGAGAGCTCAGTGAGTGGGGAGGTGAGTATTGCAAATGAGGTCAAAGAATTAGCACGGAAATAATAACATAGGGTCTTAAGGTCAAGTATAAGGTTGTGGGGGTCTTAATGAGTAACACGGCAAGCCATTTAAGGATTTTGAGCAGAGAAACAAAATATTCTGACATGTTTTAAAATACTCTCTCTGGGGACTATCCAGAAAACAAATTTTAGGGGATAAGGTCTTAAGTGGGGGAGTTGGTTAGGACTTTATTCCAGAGGAAAGATGTTGGTGTGTTAGGTGAGGATTTTATTGGTAGAAGTGTTGAAAAATGCTTGTATTGTGAACATATTTTGAAGTTAGAGCCAACAGAATTTATAGAAATATTGAATATGCATGATGAGATGGAGTATAAGGAATGACTCCCACCTTTTTGGCCTTAGCAGCTGGAATAATAAATTTTCCAAGTACTGGAGTACTGAAGATTGGAAGTGAATATAAGGAACTCCACTCTGACATGAAAACTATGAGAGATCTACTAGATAAACAAGAGGAAATGATGAGTTGTTACTTGGTTATATGATTATGGAAAAGAAAGAGGTCCAGGGTAGAATTATAGCTGGGAATATGTAAAACTGAGAAGCATTATCCATAGTCATGAAATGAACTAAAATCATCAGAGTGAATGTTGTTAAAGAAGAGGCCAAGTGACTCATTTCTGGAGCATAAATCTAGCATTTAATCATCAGCAAGCTGAGAGCAACCAGCAAAGAATACTGAAATAGCTGGTGAGTTGCCAGGGGTATACAGGAACCACATGAGAAAACGTGCTTCAAAAAGCAAGACATTTGTGCCACCACACTGTACCCAGATGTGACTATTGTGACATCCCAGGGATTGGCCCCTCAGAGCACATAAGGACAGCACTCCTGGCACGGGTGTGGGCGTCTTCAAGGAAGACAAAAAGCATCTGTCTCCACAAGGCTTTCAGAAAACAAGGGGCCTGGCAGGAGACGCACAAGAACAAAGCTCGGAAGGAATCTGAGCCCAGAGTGGGATGTGAACCCATCTGAGACATCCTTACGAGAACACCTAAAATAATTAGGAGCCAGCTTAAAGAGACCCATTTACAATAATCATGCCACTGGAAACTTAATTTGGGAATAAAATAGAAGTGTGATTAAACCCTGAAACTGTGAATAAAGAGAGACTTGATTACATAAAGCATTTAAATTTCTTTCACAGTTAAAAAAAATCTTAGAGAATGTTAAAAAAAATAGCCTAAACAAATATTTACAAACTTATGAAAGGTAAGGGTTATTTTTTTTATCACACCAAAAGTTCTACCCAGGAAAAAGACTGAGAACCAGTTTGAAAAATGAGCAAAGGAAATCAGCATAAAGCTATAGAAAAAAATATATAAATGGCCAATCAATGAGTAGAAGGATGCTAAATCTCCCTGAAACTTAAAAATGCAAATTTAAGCAATATGATATCATTTATCATCTTTCAAACTTACAAATATTAAAAGGATTGATAATATTAATTTTTTTCAAAGCTGCAGAGAAACAAAAATTTCATGCCTAGTTGGCAGAAGTGTATATTGAGAAATTTTTTGTAGATTAACTTGTCAATGTAAATGAAATATTTTTAAAACTTTATAGTTTTAGATCTACATAAAAAATTGAAAAGATAGTTCAGAGAGTTTCCATACTCCCCACGCACAGATTTCACCATTATTAGCATCTTACATTATTATGGTATAGTTGACACAATTAATGAACCAATATTAATATTATCATTATTAACTAACATTATTACTTGACTCAGGTTTCCTTAGCTTTTACCAATTGCGCCACTTCTGTGCCAGGATCCATTCTGTATACCACACTGCATTTATTTGTCATGTCTACTTAGGTTTCTTTTGGTTAGGACAGTTTTTCAGATTTTTCCTTGTTTTTGACCACCTTGACAGTGTTTCTGTTTTTGTTTTTGTTTTGGCACTGGGGATGAAACCCAGAGGCATTCTAACGCCAAGCTATACCCCCAGCCTGATTTTATTTATTTGGAAATAGGGTCTCACTAAGTTGCAGAGGGGCTCACTAATTTGCTGAGGCTGGCTTTGAACTTGTGATCCTCCTGTCTTAGCCGTCCAAGTACTGGGATTACAAGCGGGCACCACCACACCTGGCTCCCTTGACAATTTTGAAGAAGGCTGGTTAGGTATTTTATTGACTATTCCTCAACTGGGATTATTTTATGTTTTTCTCCTGCCTTGACTGAGGCTATATGTTCTTGGGAAGAGGAACAAAGAGGTGAGATGCCATTCTCAACAGATCACACACTGAAAGTACACACTCTCCCGTGGTTGTTCGTTGTTGGTGGTATTCCTGACCATCTGGTAAAAGTGGTGCTTATCAGGCTTCTCTGCACCGCCCTTCTCATGCTATTCTCTCCACAAGGAAAACACTACCTGCAGCCCACACTGAAGGGGCGCAGAGGTCTCTAACTCCTTGACGGGGATTACCTGCATACGATTATTTGTCATTCTTCTGAACGGGAGGTTCTTGTCTTCACCCTCATTTATTTATTCAATAACCTATCCATGTGGATTTATATATTTTTATCTTATACTCAATACTCGCTTATTTATGCTGTTGCTCAAATTGCTTCACGTTTTCTTTTGGGAGCTCTTTCAACTGGCTCCTGTGTCCCTTTGACATATCACCATCATCATCATCACTATTATTAATGTTATTTTGATACTGGGGATTGAACCCAGTATCTACCTCCAAGATATACCCCCAGACCCCTCCCCTTGTTTTTTACTTTTGTTTTGAAACAGGGTCTCACTAGTTGCTGAGGGTCTCGCTAAGTTGCTGAGGCTGGTCTTGAACCTGCGATTCTCCTGTCTCAGCCTCCCAAGTACTGGGATTACAGGCATGCTCCACCACACCCAGCTATCTACCCCCATTATTGTACTTAAAGAAAAGAACACTTCCTGATTTTCTAAAGCGCTACCAGATGCTCCACTCTTATCTGTCTTGTATATTTACCGCCCAGCCTCAGAATCAGTCATTTCTCCAAGGAGCCCTTGTTCCTTTCATTAGAAAATGATATTAACCAAGATTAGAATACAAGCATGCTCATTGCTACTCTAGTGTCTTTATTTCTGGATCCTCTCAGCTGACAGAATGAGGAAATGTGTGTGTACACTAATCCCTGTATACACACACAGCTATTTGTTTCCGTATATAAACAGCCACATCTATATTAAGCAAAATGTGAATTCATAGTGACATCTCCAATTTTGATCCATTACCACACGCATCATTCTCACTTGCTTCCTTGCTTATTTGTGAAGTCCTGCTCCAGCGGCGAGGAGCCTGTCTCCCACCAGCCACCATCCATTTACTTAATTGTTCAGTTGCAGTTCAATTTACATGTATAGTGGTTTTAGAGTTGTTAACCCACGCCTCCTGGGGAAACGAGTTTATCAAGGCGGATGCACAGTTCATTTTGCCTTGAGTCTTACAGATCTCATTCATTTCCAATGTTTCTGAGGTCAGCACTTCTTGTCCCCACTTTCTTCAGCAAGATTGTTTGATGCACCTGGAATACAGTTATTTTGTTGCATTTTGCACCCCATCCCGAGATATCTCAACCTCTTAAATTATTTATTAGAAGTATGTCTGTCGTAGCACAATTCACAATAGTCAAATTACCTAAACCAGCCTAGGTGACTATCAGCAGATGAATGGATTACAAAATTGTGGGATATACAGACAATGGAATTCTACTCAGTAATAAAGAAGAACAAAATTATGTCATTGGCAGGAAAATGGATGGACCTGGAGAACATTATGTTAAGTGAAACTAGCCAGTCACAGAAAGTGAAGGGTTATGTTTTCTCTCATATGTGGAAGCTAGGGAGTAATCATCAGATACAAAAGGGACTTTAGATAAAGGAGGAGAAACCCCAGTGAAGTGATGGAGGGGTCTACAAGAGGGTGGTAGGAATGGGGGAGGGAGAATTAATGAAGGAAACACTTCCATTGATGGTATGTACATATGTGAAAATACCAATGACAATCTTAATATCATATATGGGGAAGGGAAGGGAATAGGAAGGGAGCTGTGGGGAAGCTCACCAAGTATATATATAAATGTGTGTGTGTGTGTGTCCCTATTACTCTGAACTACATTAGGATGTGAGACTACAGTACACCAATGGTTGTATACAAAAAACATGTTTGCCTGTATTAAAGTACACAGTTTCTGCTATGAAGTTCTGTGGATTTTTAACAAAAGCATAGTGTCATATATCCACAATTACAATATTATAGATCATATAAAATATTTTCAATAATCTGTTCCTCACCTAATCAGCCTCCTTTGCAAGGATATGCCCAGAAAATTCTGACCTGTTTACCATCTTTGAAGTTTTGCCTTTTAGAATGTCTTATAAATATCATGCCTGAAGCAGTGTTTTCAGGCGACTTCTTTCACTGGGCAATACATGCCTAGATTCATCTACACTACTGTGAGGCTTAATAGTTCATTTCATTTACTTCTAAATCATATCCCTAGTATGACTGTACCAGTTTTCATTCACCTGTTGAAGAATATCCTGGTTACTTCCACTTTTTGAGTATTATAAGTAAAGATGCTATCAATATTTACATTTGTGGCTTAGGGTATACATAATTCTTCAAATAAGTTTTCTTAATTCCTGGGAGCATGATCTTTGGATAATTTGGCAAGATTATATTTAGCTTTGTAAGAAACTACCTGTCTTCCACCATGGCTGCACCATTTCAAATTTCCAGCAGGAGGAACAAGTCTTCCTGTTATTCTGCATCTTTGCGAGCAATTGGTTGTCAGTTTTTTAAAGTTTCAGTTTTTTCTAAAAGGTGGCAGTATTTCATTGTTGTTTTAATTTGCATTTTCCTAATGACAAATGATACTGAACATCTCTTTCTCTTCTTATTTGCATCTTTATATCCTCTTTGGTGAGGTGTTCAGATCTTGTGTTCATTTTTTTAACTGGATTGTTTTCTTGTTGAGTTTTAAGAGTTATTTATGTTTGGGGATATAATTTATCAGAATGGTGTTATAAAAATATTCTCTTCTGTCCTGTGTCTTTTCATTCTAACAGTGTCTCTCATAGAGCAGAAGTTTGAAATATTTATAGAGTACAAGTTTATCAGTGTTTTCTTTCATGGATTGTTCTTTAGCTATTGTGTCAAACAATTTATCACCAAACTCACTTAAAATGTGCATTTAATCCTTTGCCAAAGATCAGATGATGACAATGTCATGCATGGGGAGATGGAGACAGGGAGAGTGGGGTGGGAGCTGGGGGAGGGCTCACTGAGTGCTTTGTGCATGTATGCCTCTATCACTCTGAATTTGATTATGATGTATGATTACAAGGCACCAATAAAATAAAAAATAAAAGAAAATGAGATGATGATATTTCTGTGGGTCTATTTCTATACTCTCCATTCTGTTTCAATGATCTTTGTCTATTATTTGCCAATCCCATACTATATTGGTTACTGTAGCTATTTAATAAGTCTTAAAATCAGATAAAGTAAACCATTTATCTTTGTTTTTCTTCAATATTATATTGGCTCTTCTAGGTATTTTGCCTTTCTCCATAATATTCAAAATCAGTTTACCGATATCCAAAATACCACAGAAATCTGATATTGTAGTGCATCCCTAAATAATTGCATCTTAACAATATTGGTTCTTGCCATTCATGAGCATGGAATGTTTCTCCATTTATTTCAATCCTTAATTTCTTTTATCAGTATTTTGAAGTTTTCTGCATACAGAACTTGTACACAATTTATTAAGTGTATACATAAATATTTTAATTTTGGTGATCTTGAAAATGATTTTTTAAATTTGAAATTCCAAGCCGGGCGTGGTGGCACATGCTTGTAATCCCACTACTTGGGAGGCAGAGACTGGAGGATCTAGGTTCGTGGCCAGCCTCAGCTACTTAGTGAGGCCCTCCGCAACTTTGTGAGACTCGGTTTCAAAATAAAGTATAAAAAATAGGGCTGGGGGTGTAGCATGGAGGGTAAAACGCCCCTGGGTTCAATCCCCCGTACCGCAAAAAAAATAAATAAATAAATTTGAAATTCCAATTGTTTATTTCTGGTAAACAGGAAAACAACTGACAGTTTTATTGACTTTGTATCTTTCAACCTTCCTGTACTCACTCTTTAGTTCTGGGAGATTTTTAAAAAAATACTTTGGGATTTTCTGTATAGACAGTTATGTCAGTTGCAAATAGATATTCTTAGTTCATTCTTTTGAATTTGTATATGTTTCATTTCCTTTTCTTGTCTTATCACATTAATTAGATTTTAATACCATGTGCAATAAGAATGGTGAGAAATAACATCCTTCCTTTGTTCTGAATCTTGGAATGATACCTAGTCTGTCACCATTAAGAATGGTATCAGTTAAAGAGGTTTCTGAAGATATACTTCAACACATTGAGCAAATTTTCCTTTATTTCTACTTTGTAAGAGTATTTTTTATCATGAATGAGTGATGAGTTTGACAAATTTTGGTTTTCTCTAGAAATTTGTATAATCATATGATTTTTCTTCTTTAGCCTATCGATGTAGTAAATAGATTCCATTGACTGATTTTCAAATGCTGAGCCAGTCACCCATTTGTGACTGGGTGTGTTTTTTAATAATATTAACTACTGACTCAACTTATTTAGTTGATATGAAACTAGTACAGTTATATTTCTGTCTTTGTGAGGGGTTTTGGTAGTTTGTATCTTTTAAAGAAATTGATTTATCTCAAATTCCAGGGCATAGAATTGC
This sequence comes from Glis glis, assembly GCA_004027185.1. Taxonomy (NCBI): domain Eukaryota; kingdom Metazoa; phylum Chordata; class Mammalia; order Rodentia; family Gliridae; genus Glis; species Glis glis. The sequence goes on from PVJS01021299.1 coordinate 25,186, forward strand.
TTGTAGTATTCCTGTATTATTCTTATCCCCTCTTTTATTTCCAATATTGGCAATTTGTGTCTTCTCTCTCTTTCTCTCTTTCATCCTGGCTAGAGGTGTTGTCATGTTTGCCATGATTTATGGTTCGGATCTTCAATGTCCTCCAAAGGCTTGGTCTCAATGCAACAGTGTTCAGAGGTGGGGTGCTTGGAAGGTGATTGGATCATGAAAGCTTTAACCTCATTGATGGATGAATCCATTGGTGAATTTATAGCTTAATGGCTATTAGGAGGCGGTAGAACTTTGGGAAGTGGAGACTAGTTGGAGGAGATGGCTCACTGGGGGAATCTCCTTGAAGGATGTAATTTTTCTCTGGATCCTTCCTCTCTCCCCCTCCTTCTTCTTCTTCTTCTTCTTCATCACCATAAAGTGAGCAGCTTTGCTCTGCCACAAGCTTCCAGTCATGATGTTCTGCCCCACCACCAGCCCAGAAACAGTAGAGCCAAGTCACCACAGACTGAAGCTGTGAACCAAAATGAGTCTTTCCTCCTTTAATTTTTTTTATTTCAGGTATCTTGCCACAGTGATGAAATCTGACTAACAGAAAATTGGTATCAAGAGTGGGGTCATTGTTGTGACTATACCTGACCATGATTCAGTAGCCTTTAGAACTGATTTATGGGAAGGATTTAGAAAAGTTTGGAGAAGCTGGCTAATAAAAGCTTAGAATGCTGCAATTAGAACTTAATGGGAAGTTCTTGTGGAAGCCACTGATGGACACAGCATAGTTCCCTCTGCATGTAAGTGCCCTTAATAAATGCTTTGGAAGCCGGGCGTGGTGGCACACACTTGTAATCCCAGTACTTGGGAGGCGGAGACCGGAGGATCCGGGTTCGCGGCCAGCCTCAGCTACTTAGTGAGGCCCTCCGCAACTTCGTGAGACCTGGTTTCAAAATAAAGTATAAAAAATAGGGCCGGGGGTGTAGCTCCAAGGTAGAACGCCCCTGGGTTCAATCTCCGGTACCGCGAAAAAAATAAATAAATAAAATAAATTCTTTGGAGTGGTGTTAAGTGCTTCTTTCTCTGACATCTCAATTGGCCCCATCTAAGGATGGTTTTGGGTAAGTCTCCCATGGGCACTTTCCTGTCACTGTTTTTTAGTGTGATTCCAGATACAGGTTTGGCCTAAAAAGAGTATACCACAATTTTATGCCTGCTTGATCTATCGGTTCCTGATGAAGGAGTGCTGAAGTCTCCAGTATAATAGTGGATTTGTCTGTTTTTTCTTTCAGTTCTACCAGTTTTTGCCTCATATATTTTGATATTCTATTACTAGGTCAATACACATTCAGGATGGTTACAAAGTCTTAGAGAACTGACCCCTTTATCATTATGTGATATCCTTCTTTACCCATGAAAATATTCTCTGTCTGAAGTCTGATTTATTAAAAATTATACCACTGATCTGGTTTTCTTTAATTAGTATTAATCTCATATATCTTTCTCCATCCCTGTACCAGTCAGGGTTCTCTAGAGGAACAAAACCGATAGAAAGTAAATAGAACCATAAAAGGGGATTTATTAGATTGGCTTGCATGACCAGAGGCTGAATAGTCCCATAACAGCTGTCTGCAGGATGGAAGCTGGGAAACCAGGATCTGCTGGATTTAAGAAGCTGGAAGTCTCAGAACAATGATGCAGCCCCAGTCCAAGGCTGCCGGCCTGGATGCTCCCTGGAGAGTTGCTGGTGTGAGTCACATTCAAAGGCTGGACAAGCTGGAGTCTGATGTCCTTGGTCTATGGCAACATCAAAAAAATGTTCTCAAGAAGAGCCAAGCTTGTAAGCATGACCAGGCGTTTTCCTTCTGCTTTTTGTTCCGTCTGGCCCCCAGCCTATTGGGTGGTGCTGTCCACTTTCAGGGTGGGACTTCCTCTCTTGGTTCATGATTCACATGCCAATCACCTTTGGAAACACTCTCACAGACCCACTGAGAAATTTGCTTTACTAATTTTCCAGGTATCTCTCACTCTAATCTAGCTGAAAATCAAGATTAGCCATCACAATCACTTTGTTTTTAATCCAGCTGAGTCATTACATCTAAAATGAATTGCTTAGACAATGGAGAGTTGGATCCTGTTTTTTTTAAATTCACTATGACAATCTCTTACATGGTATATTTAGGCCATTGGTATTGAAAGTACTTATTTATAGGGTTGGATTAAAATCTGCTGTCTATAGCTCTTTTTTCCTTGTTGCATTTTTCTCGTTTCTTTTCCCCCTTTTTCTACCTTCTCTGGTTTAAACTGAGCATTTTATATAATTCCATTTTCCTCCTCTATTATCATATCAATTATTTTTAAACTATGACAATCTTTGGCATTACCACATTCATTTGCTACTAATCTAAATTCTCTTACAAATAATACTATGCCATTTAACATGTGCTACGGATATCTAAGACAGAGTATTCCCAATTAATCCCCATCCTTTGTGACATTACTATCATTTATTTCACTTTTCTATATGCTATATGTACTTTATTGTTCTTATCATTGCTTTAAATAAAGTTATCTTTATATCAGTAAAAAATAATAAAAATTTAATTTTTTTAACTTGCTTTTAGTCCTCCTTAGACAGTCTTTCTTTTTTTTCTTTACACATGTTCAAATTTATGCCCTATATTATTTTCCTTCTGAGGAACTACTTTTCACTTGAAAGACAGATATACTGGTGATGTATTTCCTCAGTTTTTGTTTCCTGAAAAAGTTTCCATTTCTCCTTTGCTTTTGAAGGATAGTTTTGCTGGATATAGAAATCTATATTGTTGTCGGTTATTGTCTTCTTGTTCAACACTTTAAATATTTTACTTTGCTCTCTTCTTGCTTGTATGCTTTATGATGAAAAGCCTACTGTATGTTTTATTCTTTTTTCTTTGGAGGTAGCATTCCTTTTTCCCTCTGGCTTCTTTTGAGACTTTCTCTTTGTCTTTGGTTTTCTGAAATTTGAATGATATGCCTAGGCAGGGGATAATCTATAGTTTGGTGTCTGTCATAAACTCAGAAAAACTGGTATTACCTCAAATATTTCTTCTGTTCCATCATCTCTTTTCTTTCTGGTATCCCAGTTACACATGTTTCATACCTTTTGAAATTATCTCCAATTCTTGAGTGTCTTTTTTGACTTGCTTTTTTTTTCATCGTTTTCCCATTTGTATTTTGGTTTGGAAGGGTTTTTTTGATTCATGTTCCAGTTCAGTATTTTTTTCCTTGCCTGTGTTCAGTCTTCTGAGAGGGTTAGTAAGGTTAATACTTTGGTATACTAAGGGTAATACTTTGTCTTCTCAAAAACATACTTTATTTCTATATGATGCTTTGACTTCTAGCATTTCCTTTGGATTCTTAGAATTTTCATCTCTCTGCTTATATAACACTTTGGGACTTTTGAGTGATGCTGGAACTGTTAAGACTTCAGGAACTCTTGGTGATGGACTAAATGCATTTTTCATTGTGAGGTGGCTGTGAGGTCTAGAGGTGGAGTATAATGGTTTAACTTTGGGGTGTCCCCCAGCCCTCATGGAAATGGGGTGGCAATGTTGGAAGTGGGGCTTGGTTGTAATCTCAGCAGTGGATAAATACATTGTAATGGACTTATCTGGGTGGTGGCCCAGGCCGGTAGGGTGTGGCTGGAGAAGGTGGGTCCCTGAGGGTGTGGCCTTGGGGATTATGTACGGTTCCTCCTGCCCTTGCTTGCTCTCTCTTGCTTCTGGCCTCCATGATGTGAGAGCAAAGCCTTGTGATCTCCCTCTCTCTGCTTCTTGCTGCCGCCATGCCCTGATATCCACGGTCCCTGGCCTCACATGGACTGAACTCCAATGTCTCCAAGGAAAACTGTGAACAAATAAATCTTCCTTCCTCTAAGATACATGGTCAGGTCTTTGGATTATAGCTGTGAAAATGCTGATGAATACAATAACCATCTGTTCTTTCACATTATCTACAGGTCCCATTAGAACTCTTATCATATTAATCATAGTTATTTAAATTCTCTATCTGATAATACCTACAACTCCATTGTATATGAGTCTGCTACTGATGATTATTTTGTCTTTTCAGACTAGTTTATTTTTTCTTGCTTTGTGGCATTCCATACAAATTTTTTTGTTGTTGAAACCTAAGTCAAAGCAACAGAGGAAAACAGGTGTCTAGTATAAAGATACTGTCAGTAACTTCAAATTATTCTAAGGTTCTTGTTTTTGTCTCTACTCTTTACTTTGGACTTCTCTAAACACTCCTCATAAAAAGCCTATACCTTCTATCTCTTTTAGCTAGAATCTACTGTCATTTTATTCAAATATTATGAGAGTGGAAGTGATAAGGTATGGAAGAAGGGTGTGAATTCTATAACCTTCTAATTTAATTCAATCATTCAGTGGGCTTATGTTTTGGTGCTGTGACCTTCACAAGTGTTCCTCCAGTTTCTCCCCTAATGCCTACTCCATTCTCTAACTATAATATCCCCAGTATACTTACTGGTATCCTAATCCCTCTTTATAATATGCCCCCCCCAGTCAGACTGAAGACTAGAGAGAGATACAGTGGGAAGAGTTCCCTTCCCTCATTGAGGGTGAGGCTATGGCAAAGTAAAAAATGTCCCTGGAAATTAGACCTTCCTAGTGGAAGAATTTCTGGCTGTATTTCACAATAATTATCTCCTTTTCTCCCTGCAAAAAAATGGTGAGACTCCAGTGGAATTCTTGGAGTTAAATCTATCAAAAGTGTGTAGAATCCCTCCACATACACACACCTCAACGACCACAACCCCAGGGATTTCTCACTTCCACACTAGTGCACACTCAACCTCCAGAACTTCATCAGAAGTAGCATGTAAGTTACCCTATGTTTATGGTTCTGGCAGCTTCGACTCCAAGCTCTGTCTCTCTGAATGTGTCTGTCTACCCAGATTTTCTTGATAGGTCCAAGAAAAGACATTGATTTTCAATTTTTCCAGTTTTTCCTTGAAGGACAAGACTAATGACTTCTGAGCTCTTTTCATGTCAAAGCTGAAATCGGAAGTTTCAATCAAAATTTAAAATATGACTTTCTTTAGACTAGCAGTTATTTTCCCAGAGTTTCATAGTACAAATATTCTTGCATAAAGGCACAAAGTACACGTACAGAGATATTCATTGTAATATTGTTTGTGACACTGAGAAATTGAAAACAATTGTCTACCAACAGGATACTGGTAAATCTCTTACAGCTACACAGAGAATGATTATGCATCTGGAAGATGAGTGATTTAGACTTCCATGCCTTATATGGATAAGTGGGAGGAGTTGTAGACTGCATATATAATAGTCCAGATTCTTTGGAAAGTTTAAAAGGACTGATCCATATATGTGCCTATATACACATAGAAAATGAGTAGAAAAAAGCACAATTAAAACAGTAATTGTTGCTACCACGGAGAATGAGATAGAAGGGAAATACTTTTCATTTTATAGTCTCCTGTGCCTTTATTGTTTTTGCTTTTATAAAAGGCATACATTATTTTATTATTATATAGAGCAGGAAAAATGAAATAAAGCTGTTTTGCGGATATGATTGTTTATGTAGAAAATCCAAAAAAAACGAAAAAAAATCTGGAACTAATATGATTATAGCAAGATTGTAGGACATAAGGTTAATACTCAAAATTCATTTTCCTATATATGAGCAATGAAAAATTGGAATTTGAAACTAAAAAACACAGTATCACTTACAGTTGTACTCTCAAAATTAAATATTCAAGTATAACCCTAATACAATATGTATAATTTTCCTGAGGAAAATGATAAAACTCTAATAAAAGAAATAAAAGAAGAACCAAATAAATGGAGATATATTTTGTGTTCATGGAAAGGAAGACTTAGTATTATCAAAATGTCAGTTCATTTCAACCTGATTTATAGATTCAACACAATCCCAATAAAATTCTAGAAAATCATTTTTGCATATTGGCAAACTAATCCCACTGTTTATATGGAGAGGGAAAAAATTCAGAATAGCCAACAATATTGCAGAAGAACAAAGTCAGGACACTGATGCTACCCAATTTTTAGGATTACTGTAAAGCTACAGCAATCAAGGAAGCATGCTATGCAGTAGCCAAGAAATGGAAACAACCTAAGTATCCATCAACTGATGAGCAGCTGAAGAAAATGTTGTATATGGAGAGAATGGAATACTATTCAGCCATAACAGGATGAAATCACTCATTTGTGACAACGTGGATAGAAATGGAAGTCATTTCTTTACGTGAAAGAAACCAGGCACAGAAAGACAAATACTATATGATATCAGTTATATGTGGAACCCAAAAAAGTTGATCTCATAAAGTCAAGAGTAGAATGGAAGTTACCAGTGGTTGGGCAGAGCATGTGTATGTGTGTGTGTGTGTGTGTGTGGGAGCAGGGGTGTTGGTGAACAAGCACTAAGTTAGATAAACGAAATAGT
>PVJS01021300.1:0-31661 GCA_004027185.1 Glis glis
AAAAAAAAAAAAAAAAAGATAGAGCCTAGTGCCTGTTGGGCTTCTATAAGAGGCAGAGAGATCAAGGTTTCTTGGGTGTAGATGACATTGAAGCTAGGTCCTGAGAATAGGTAGGACATAGACAGATGGGGAAGGATCTATATTATACATCCCAGCTCTGGCATTGATTTTGCTTTTTGAGCCTTGGGAAGTTGATGAGATTCTCTGTGCTTTGCTTTCCTTTTTATATAAAGGGGCTATTGCAATTACAATGCTTGGTACATAGTTGGTGCCCAACAAGTAACAGCTGCTCTTATCATAGATGTTGTTCTTGCCTCTGCTGTCATCATCATTGTCATCATAGTTGGCATTATCATCATCATCGTGGTCATCATCACCATCACCGTTATGGAGAACACACAGGAATCTGGTTCTCTTGGAGTTGAGCTTTCAGGGAATAGAGGGAAACAAAATTTATATTTAGAGTATTACTATAAAATCTCTCTTCAAATTAAAGAACTATCAGAGAAATATAAAACTTTGATCATGATTGTAAGGATTTATGCTGGTTACAGTATCCAGAACATGGGATTTCTATATAAATTTTTATTTTACATACATTTTCTGAAACAAACTCATAATACCAGCTTGTACTTTTGCAATGGCTATTTTCTTACCCTTTTAGTGGGTTTTTTTTTAAAGGATCAAATATTAGATGTTTTTATTGTACTTCTAGATACATGGTAAAAAGGACCATACTCTACTACAGCCTACCCTTGTGACCTACATTTTGAATTAGATTTGAAATTGTGAAGTAATTGATGCATAAAACAGCAACAAAAACAGCAAAAGTATATTTTAATAAAGCTAGTAGAAATATAGGTATACTACAAAGAGAAAATCTTCATCCTGTTAGTTTTAGTATTCATTTCAAGGTTAGTGATAATTCACATAGTTTCAGCCAGTAATTGTACACTAATAAGCATTTTTCCTTAATTATTTTTTCTTAGAACGATATCGCATTCAGAGTGAACAGTTTGAAGATCTTTGGCTCATAACCAATGAGCTTATTCTCCACCTTCAGGAATATTTTGAAAAACAGGGTATCAAAGATTTTGCCTGTTCTTTTTCTGGATTTATGCCCCTTCAAGAATATTTTGAGTTGATTGATCATCATTTTGAGGTATGTATGAGTGTAACCCACATAGTCTATCATCCCTAAATATATGAAGGAGAAATAGATGGTATAGAAGTGAGAATTCTAATGTAGACACTAGTAGGCTGCGTGTTTGAGTTGTTATTCCTGTGTGGATGGTGGATTTGGTGAATTCATTTCTGCTGTCCTGCCCAGTTTGTGATCAGTTGCAGACATTTGCAGAGAGGCTGCCTGGAGCTAAGCCTGTGGTCTGGCCTTGAAGCAGAGCTGATTTAATTCTCCCACATGGGGACTTAACCCTTGCCCCCAATAACCCAGTGTTAAAACTGTTTGAGCTTATCGACAGCCATTTGGCTAACTAATTCTAGCAGGCCATAAATGAGGTGTGATTATAAAGCAAAGTGATTTTTCTTTTTCTTTTTTTTTTTTTGCGGTACCAGGGATTGAACACAGGGGCGTTCTACCTCCGCGCTACGCCCCCGGCCCTATTTTTTATACTTTATTTTGAAACCGGGTCTCACAAAGTTGCGGAGGGCCTCACTAAGGAGAGAGAGAGAGAGAGACAGAGAGAGACAGAGACAGGGAGGGAGAGAGCTGAGGCTTGCTGCAAACCCGGATCCTCCGGTCTCCGCCTCCCAAAGTACTGGGATTACAAGTGTGCGCCACCACGCCCGGCTTTCTTTTTCTTTTTTAACAAGCACACCAGAGCTTCTGCATCTGAATGAAGGTTAACCACTTAAAATATTCTCCAGTACCTGGCATAATGGGTGCTTAGTAAATGCTAAATGATTAAATGTATAAATAAATGAGATCTGACAGTGACTTTGTTGCTGTCATTGCATTTCTTCTGTGGAAGTACCTTCAGAGCCTGTGTTAGGTTCTCTTCAGTATCTCAATGGCATCAAATCTTTGTTTGAAGATTAATTTGATATTTGGGAAGAGTCATGTTGCGTGAATGGATTGGACAATGATAATCATTGTTTTTTAAAGTTCTGCATATTAAAATAAAGTCACCAGACTCTAAGTGGAGCCTGGCGTAAACAGACTCTCTAGGCAGTACAGAGGTGGAATTTGAAAGATTTTTGAGCATTGTTCAAGTAAGCATTGGTTCCTAGAGAGACTACTTTTTAACAAATCAATAGACATTTTAGATTATAAACCATAGTGTTTATGTGAGAGAGAGAGAGAGAGATGAGAGAGAGAGAGAGAGACAAAGAGACAGAGATCCAATCAGTCATGTAAGGTGTCAGTCACTCCTTGAACATTCTGAGAGCATTGACTTTCCCCTATCAAAACTTCTTTTATTGCAGTTTGAACATAAAGGGAAACGTCAGGCACATGCAATCCAATTATGAATAATCATGTTGGTATCAAATAAATTGAATTTCTGTCATCTGTGATGATAGTATTTTCTGGGACAGTATGTATTTGATCAAGTTGTGGCACCAAAATTGACAGGTTTTTTTTTTTTTTTGTGGTACCGGGGATTGAACCCAGGGGCATTCTACCTCCGAGCTACACCCCCGGCCCTATTTTTTATACTTTATTTTGAAACCGGGTCTCACGAAGTTGCAGAGGGCCTCACTAAGTAGCTGAGGCTGGCCGCAAACCCGGATCCTCCAGTCTCAGCCTCCCAAGTACTGGGATTACAAGCATGCGCCACCATGCCCGGCTCAAAATTGACAGTTTATATAAGAGTATATTGAGGTATTTTAAGGATTGAGAAACTTTGCATTCTTCTAGGATATATTTTAAGAAATTCTTGCTTCACTCTGCCAAACTGGGGTCTAGTGTTTTAGGAAAGAGAGACCACAGAAAGACTATACTAATTACATTTTTTTTTTTGTACCACTGAGCTACATCCAAGCCCTTTTTATCTTTTATTTTGAGATAGGGTCTTGCTAAGTTGCCCAGGCTGGTCTTCAAATTGCAGTTTTCTTGCCTCACTCTCCCAAGTAGCTGGGATTACAGGTATGTGCCACTGTGATAAGCTAATTAAATATTTTAAATGTTTAAAATAGAGAATATAGCCAGGTCTGGTGGTGCATGCTTGTAATCCCAGTATTTGGGAGGCTGAGACCAGAGGGTCGCAGGTTTGCGGCCAGCCTCAGCTACTTAGTGAGGCCCTCCGCAACTTAGTGAGACCCTGTTTCAAAATAAAGAATAAAAAAAAAATAGGGCTGGGGGTGTAGCTTGGAGGTAGAGTGCCCCTGGGTTCAATCCCCAGTACCACAAAAATAAATAAATAAATAAATAAATAAATAAATAAATAAATAAACAAAATAGAGAATATTATATGCTATTAACTAGTAAGTTTTACATTGATTATTTGCTGGCTAGGAGCTCCCTGGAATGTCCACATCAAGGAGGTTTCCTTTCTGGGGAGGGACTTAGAAAATATGGTGAACTGCAGGCACTTAGATTGTTCCACACAAAAGAAAGGAGGCATGATTATACTTACTTTGCTCTCTGTCCCCATTATCTTGCCTTTAGCCATTCATAAGATTTTAAATTTTGAATCAGGATGGTTTTTTGAATCCAGTATCCCTTTGTGTAAACATGACATGGATTTTTGTCTGTTTTATTCATTGCTATAATTCCTAGTGCCCGAAACTGTTTTTTTTTTAATTTGGTGCATTGTAATTTTACATCATATTGGGGCACAGAGTGTCAGAAAGATACATACATACAACACTTAGTGCCCTTCCCACTGGTTCTCCCCCCACCATGCCTTTGAGATTAGAATTGGTAATTTCGTATACATTCATAGCATTTAGCCCTGGAATCAATAAATATTTGCTAAGTGTTGAAATTCTGACATGTACAAATGTTTCAATCACTGTTGCTTGGTTATGTATTCAAAGGAATGATAACCTGGTTGGTATCTGAGTATTGAGAATGTCTTTAAATTTTGTGTGTGTTTCATGAGTTCAGGAAGTAAAATATTATAGCAGCAAATTATACAATTAGATGAGTGAGTTATTGATAATTAGGCTAATATCTTGAATAATTTAGTTATTAAATTCATTTTATTACTTAATTCTGGTAATGAAAACTTTTTTCCCCTCGAGAATATTCTTTGGTTTAGTTAGCTACTTAGTGCTTCTAAAATTGGGATTAAAAGAAGTTAATAAAATTCCAAGTTTTATAGCATGTATAATGCTTATCATATATTTGGAGAATACAGACACTGAAGAGGAGAAGTGTGTTTTCATACCAGAAATTTGAACTATAAATATGTTTGATTTCTGAATGTTTCAAATATGATATTATTCCTTCTACCCTGTGACTTGGGCTAGTATTCTTTTCTTTTATTAACATTCAATTTAAAAGTTATGAGATGGGCTACAGGAAGAGTAATTTCTGATTTTTATCCCCCTAACCACTCAATTTTTTCCAAGATTGAATCCAGGGGCACTCTGTCACTGAGCTGTACCCCCATCTCTTATTTTTTACTTTGTTTTTTTTGTTGTTTGTTTGTTTGTTTTTGCGGTACTGGGAATTGAACGCAGGGGCCTTCTACCTCCGCGCTACGCCCCCGGCCCTATTTTTTATACTTTATTTTGAAACCGGATCTCACGAAGTTGCGGAGGGCCTCACTAGGTAGAGAGAAAGAGAGAGAGAGAGAGAGAGAGAGAGAGAGACAGGGAGAGAGAGAGAGAGAGCGCGCGCGCTGAGGCTGGCCACAAACCCTGATCCTCCGGTCTCTGCCTCCCAAAGTACTGGAATTACAAGTGTGCGCCATCACACCCGGCTTATTTTTTACTTTGAAGCAGAGTCTTGCTCAGTTCCTAAGGCTGGCCTCGAACTTGCAATCCTCCTGCTTCAGCCTCCTGAGTTCCTAGGATTACAGGGGTGCACTACTGTGTCTGGCTTCAATGTCCTCTTTTGACGTAACTTTTGGTGTCCAGTTTCCTGTGTATTTTTCTAGAAATATTGTATGTAGCCACAACAATGATAACACACAGGTTTATTTAACACACACATACATAGTAACACCTGATACATTCTATTCTGTTTTTTTTCCAGTTAGCAATAATTGTGCTTTGATAAACCTCATTGGTTGATACTGCCACTGTGCAAAGCTCTTCTGTATCTTTTTGCTTTGTTTCTTTGAATGCACTTTTGGATAACATTGCATATTAGCACCTACTTTGCAGAGTAGTCTTCCTTATTTACCCAGTTCTCCTATTAATGGACATTTTATCTTAGTGTAATAGCAATCATGTTATGATATCTCTATATGCACATTACTCTTTGCAAGCTTGTCTCTAGGTCAGATTCCTAGAAGTGGGATTGTTAGATCACAGGCTGTATGTTTAGGAGCCATTGTGTTAACTTTTATGTAAAGCTTTGCCCATTTATCTATTTGATTGTTGCTTTTTTCTTACTAATTTCTATTGGGCTGTGGTTTCAATTATAGATGCTTTCTAGATATGGACATAACTCTTTGTCATTCCTAATTGTTATTACTTTTTGCATTGTGCTGTTTATCTTATCATTTATGATTTTTTAGTCATGTAGAATCAAATTAAATGTTTTTTTTGTTAGTAATTTATCAGTTTGTGCATGTATATATATGGGAAGGAGCTATTAGCTTTTGACTTACACTAATAAAGGCCCTTCTCATACTGAAATTATAAAAAGAATTCTTTTTTTCTAATGCCTTTGTGTTTAAACTTTTGTTTTCTCTGCAGTTGATTTTTACTGTAGAGAATGGGGAAAATTTTGCTTTTGCAAAATTGCAGTCAGTTATTAGAAAACATTTATCAAATAATCAATCTTTTCTCCAGTGATACTAGGTTACCTTTTCTAAAACTCCATTTGCTCTATTCCACTGTATTATCTATATATTCATGTACCAAATACCACATTGTTTTTATTCCGGTAACTCTGTAAAATGTTTAAATTTGTTACTCATTTTCAAACTTTTATTACCATTGCCTGTATTCTCACTTTACACACATTTTGTTATACCTATGTAACCTCAAATTAAGAAACTCTTCATTGTAGCTGCGGATAAATGGTGAAAAATTAGAAGAACTCTTATCTGAAAGAGCTGTACAATTTCGGGCCATCCAACGCCGGCTATTAACAAGGTTCAAAGATAAAACACCAGCACCCCTCCAACATCTGGACACCTTGCTAGATGGGACTTACAAGCAGGTCAGTATAATATCAGTGATAGTTTTCTGCTACTGTGTATGTTTTTTTCCCCTCACCCTAGAGTCGTGTGCCAGAATACCAAGATCAGGTATTTCTTTCATGTGCATTATGATTAGGATTATTATTAGATAATTCTAGCTGTATCCCATAATTATCACCATAAATCTCTTATCATCTTCCCAAGCCACTGGCTTATACGTCTAGAATTATGCCAGTTCATATTTTAATGTGGAATTCTTAAGCAGCCAAATTCAAAGAGTTCTAGTTCAAAGGGACTTTCTGTTCCTCTTCTTGTCCTCCTCTTCCTCTCCTTCCATCTGCGGTTTATCATTTGTACAGCTAAGCTGCACTGGCTCTCGCTCTGAAGGTATTACTTCTCCAAAAGCTATCCCAAATTATCATGTTTGACTTGGAATAGTAATTTAAAATTTTAAATTTCATAACTAAGGCCCCTAGAAGTTCCACTATAATGAAGTATTCGAATGACTGTAGTGAAGACTTTGACTACATTGTGTCTTTCCTATTTCTACATAATATCATTATATTATTTTAAAATTAGTATGGGTGTATATTCTGATTTCTTTTTTTTTTTTTTGGTGGTACTGGGGATTGAACTCAGGGTGCCGTCCATGCTGGGCAAGCACTTTACCGTTGAGCTACATCCCCAGCCCTTTATTTTTATTTTTTCCTTTATTTTGAGGCAGCATCTCACTGAGTGGTCTGGGCTGGCCTTGAATTTAAAATCCTCCTGCCTCAGATTCCTGAGTAGTGGGATTACAGGTGCATTCCACCATGCCTGGCTGAATATTCTGATGTTTAAACTTGAGGTTTTTATTGTGATAACTGGATATTCCTTTGCAGTTGCAACAAGTAATATAGAAATATGTCATGTATTCTTTCCCCACTTTCCTCCAATGATAATGTTTTGCAAAACTATAGTATAGTATCAGAAACAAGATGGTGACATTGATAGAATTCACAGATCTTACTCAGATTTACTTATACTCATTGTACTTATACTTGCTGATATGGATATGTGTATTAAGTTTATCATATCTTTACGGCCATGCATCTACCACCACATTCCAGACACTGAATAGTTCCTTCACCACGAAACTCCCTCAGGTTACCCTTTATTATCACATTCCTTTTCTACTCTCCTCCCGTACTGCATTCTGTTGATTTTGAAAAGATAAATCAGATACTTTTTTCAGAGTTCATTTTCCTAGAGAAAGAAAAATTCCTTACTGTGTTTATATTGATAATACATTTGCTTCTTGAAAATTTCTTGGTTAGTTGAGAATTAGTATCAATTTGAGACAGTCTATAGCAGCAGTGGGACACTGGAAAAAACACTGGGCTTGGAAGTCAGTGACCTCGATCCTGTTACTCATTAGCTGTGAGGCTTTCGGCAATCTCCCTACCCTCTCTGAATGTCCATTTCTTTCTGTGAAATGGGATTAATACTGTGTTGTTATAAGGATTTTATTTCATAATGTATGTGGAAATGCTTTGTAAATTGTTCTACAAATATAGACTGCCAGTTTCTTTTATGCTGGAGTAATGTGGTTCTAAGGGCAGTAGGCACTAATACCCTTTCTGTTCCACATTTTTCTCTCTTTACTGCACTTTTTGTTTTGGTTCATTTTTTATATTTTTCCTTTTTTCCTCCATCCTCTCATTTCTTTGTTCATTTTTCAGTCTCATTCTCAAGCTTCCTGCTATACTTGTGATACTTGGAGCTGAAGATATGCTCAACATTGTCTTTAATGATGCTTTTTTTGTGGACACAACAGTGGAGGGGCGATTAAAGGTCTGACAAAGAAGCTTAGTTTAATGCTTTTGAAATTTTCTATATAGCAAGATCTCTCTCTCTCTCTCTCTCTCTCTCTCTCTCTCTCATTGAACCCAGTGGCACTTTACTTTTTAAAAATTTTTGAGATGGGGTATTAATCTTTAAATTTTGAGATAGGGTTTTAATAAGTTGCCAGGGCTGGCCTCAAACTTGGAATCCTCCTGCTTTGGCCTCCTGACTAGCTGGGATTACAGGCGTGTGCACTGTTCCCTGTTTCCTTTATCTTTTATATGTTTGAAGTGCTGGAGCTTTTATTTTTTTCTACTTAGCCTCTGGGTGGGGATTTTCCATGATTTGTAATAGTAGAGACATGATGATGAAAACCATAGATTTTTACTTGAATGTATATTTTTAAGTCCTTATTTATTTATTTTTTGTGGTACTGGGGATTGAACCCAGGGGCATGCTACCTCCGAGCTACACCCCCAACCCCATTTTTATTCTTTATTTTGAAACAGAGTCTCACTAAGTTGCGGAAGGCCTCACTAAGTAGCTGAGGCTGGCCATGAACCTGCAATCCTCCTGTCTCAGCCTCCCAGGTACTGGGATTACAAGCGTGAGCCACATGCCCGGCATCTTTATTCTTTTTAGATTATTTAAAAGAATGAATAAGATTTTGAAGGAAAAATATGAATGCTATAAGAAACTTGTCTCATTTTTTGTTGTTGTTTTTGTTTTTGTGGTACTGGGGATTGAACCTATGGGCGTTCTACCTCCAAGCTACACCCCCAGCCGTGTTTTATTATTTAGATACAGGGTCTCGCTAAGTTGCCTCACTAAGTTGCTGAGGCTGGCCATGAACCTGCGATCCCGTCTCAGCCTCCCAAGTACTGGGATCACAGGCCTGGCTCTTGACTCATTTTTAACGTACTTTACCATTCAATTTTATTATATTAGATTCATGTTAAATTACAGTGAGATGTTGATTTTTCAGTTAGTTTCTTGAGCCTAATTGTCTATTTTAATTCTTTTTTGTTAATTTTTAATGACATAGTTAACATGAATATAATTTACCAAAGAAAATTACAACATTGTACTAAATTTCCATTTCATTCCCTTATCATCTGCTCAGAAATATAATCACTCTTATCTGTTTTTGTGTATTTCCAGACATTTCCTTTTTGTCTTTTTGCATATTTAGAAATGAAATATTTTTATGAGACTGAAAACAACCCATGAATAATATCATATTATATTTATTAGTGTACCGGAACCTCTTTTTTCTGTTTCTTATAACAGTATGTATTGGAGTTCTTTTCATACTAAGGCATAGATATACTACTCTATTTGTAATGGTTCCATGGTATGTTATAATATGGACATTCTGGGGCATGGATAAATCAGTTTATGAAAGAAAAAATCTTAATAGTAGTTTTAATGTTGAGTTTGACCCTGAGGAAACCTCCCTTTTAGAAAACTCTACAGTGATCAGACAAGCATATCACATACCTCATTATCACATGCCCTCTGTTTAGTGTGTCTTGTCTCTATACTTTGCCTGGGTAGGGAGCATGATTTGCTTGGTGGATTAGACAGGCCTTAAATAACAAGCTCTAGCTGGAGACCCATCTCATTCTCCAGAGCATAACGCCATTGTATGACGGTTACGAGAGTTAAAAAATTGTTTAACAGTTTAAAATTTAATCTGCTGCCTGTTTGAGTTCCTTTTTTTTTCTCATGCGAAGGGGCTTTCAGTTTTTCTTTGAGTACTTTTGTTGATTTTAGTGCCACTTTGATTCTGTCGGGAGCAACCAGAGAAGCACTCTGAGCTGTGCCTGAATCATTTGCATTCTGTCCTTCACTGTGTATGTGGAAGATGTTGGGTGTCGTCACTAAGGAAGCGGATGGTCATCTGCTTATGTGAAAGTAGAAGCAGAGTGGGCGTGGTGGTGACCACTTGTAATCCCAGCACTTGGGAGGCTGAGACAGGAGGATCGCAGGTTCACCACCAGCCTCAGCTACGTAGTGAGGCCTCCACAACTTAGTGAGACCCTATTTCAAAATAAAGAACAAAAAACAGGGCTGGGGGGTAGCTGGGAGGTAGAATGCCCCTCGGTTGAATCCCCAATACTGCCAAAAAAAAAAAAAGAAAAAGAAAAAAGAAGCAGAAACAATCATTTTTCCTAAACTAGAGAGTAAACTTTCCAAAGGCAAGGACTTATTTTGTCTTATTTCTCACTGTATTCTTAATATAATACATGTCTTGACCCATAATAGGTGCTTAATATTTGTTCAGTGAATGAATGCTCTGTTATTACTAAGGAAGAGAATTTCTTGAAGCTGTGTGTCTTTGATAAGGGCATCACTACAAAGAACAATGCAACAGGGAATTCTTTAAGTCCAGGCTTGTGAATCACTGGGGTGATTTATTTTAAAAGGCTCGGAAGCCTCTAAGAAATATAAACTCTTCTCTCTCTTCCTGAATAACACAATTGGACTCTGTGGCAAACTGACATAGCCAGGGAGGTTTTATGGTTGCAGATTGTTGGCTGAGAAAATCTTTTCTATTTTTGTTTGTTTTTTTATGAGAAGTGTGTATTGTAGTTAAATGTGAAACAATCATCATTTGAAATGCCACCATGCAGATGGGATATTGTTGAAGTTGAATACCATCATATTCTAAGTGACATAAGAATTAGTTGGGTTTTTTTAGAATTCATGTATGTCCAGAATGTATGTCTGATTCTCCTCATTTCATATTTGCAGACTCATTCAACTCTTCCTCATAGAAACCGGGTGTGGTGGTGCACACCTGTATTCCCAGTACTTGGGAGGCTGAGGCAAGAGTATCACAGGTTTGAGGCCAGCCTCAGCAGTTTAGCGAGGCCCTCTGCAACTCATTGAGACCCTGTTTCAAAATAAAAAATAAAATATGGTTGGGGGGGTATAGCTTGGAGGTAGAATGCCCCTGGGTTTAATCCCCGGTACCACACACACAAAACAAAACAAAAACAAAAACAAAAAACATATCCTTTGAGTAACCAGGATGGGATACAGAAACCTAGAACTGAAGGTAGTTTGAGCATTTCATGGATGCTGGATGGTCCAGGAGCTGCTATGAATTCCAATAAAGTCATTCAGAAAAGCTAAAGGTGAAGCCTAAGGCTGTTCATATATGAATGATTAAGCACTGCAGAGGTGGCTGTAATGTGAGATGGTTTGTGTGGGATACTCATATTTGTAGTAGAGTTAGTGCACCAATAGGTTCTGGGGCCCAAGTTTGGTTCATTCCCTCTAAATTCAATTGTAGTAGCCACTGTTACTATTTAGGCACTGGAAGTTCATTTTACTAGGTATAGAAGTAACTAAGGTCAGGGCAGGCAGTGTGGGAACTCTGTCCTTGGTGTTTAGAAGTAACTCTGGGCACCTTTAGTTTACACAGCAAGCCAGCGATGGGGCCTCCAATTCTTGAATAAGCTGGGGTTTAGGTACCTTTAATTTTGGTCCAGCAAGAGCCATTGCTTCTAAGGTAGCAGCAAGGCATCCAAGATTGTTTCCTTTAAGCATGTGCTAATAAATATTCTAGGTTCGAAGTGGCATATCTGATGTATCGTCGTAGTATAATGATGGAGAACTCTATGTCTAGAGTCAGCTTGCCTGTGTTTTGGTACTTGTGTTAATCTTAGGCACATTACTTAAACAAAAAGAAAAAGAATCCCCAAGCCTCAGTTTCCCCACTTGAGAATAGGATAGTAATAGTGCCTCCTGCAGGAATGGTAAGGATGCAAATGTATAAACACATAAATTATTTAGAATAGTTCTTGATAAACAATAAATTTTCAACAAATGTTAACTACAATTCTGGGGAATATTTTCTCTCCATCTTTATTTGACTAAAAAGTTATGCTCAAAAGCAGAGCTATTAACTGATTGAAAGAAGGAGATTATAGTAATAAATCATCTCTCTGAAACTCTGCTGTCAGCCTCATAAATCTAGACCTTAGCTAAGAATCAGGAAGATCTTATATCCTTAGGGCAACCCCAAACTTCTTTAAGACCACCCATCCTAGATGTTGTTTGGGTTGGGAGAGGACACCAAAAGGGAAGGGGCATGAGGCTCATGAGCTCAAGTGACCATCTTCTGAGACTCTTTCATTTTCATATATTCCTAGAAGGAAAATTGCTTAATCAAAATATTACACACACACACACACACACACACACACACACACACACACCTCTCCCATATGCATTGCATAGCAGAAATGTTATACCAAATTATAGTTCTACCAGCATATGAAAATACCGGTTTTCTAGGTATTGTTTTGATATTTTCAATTTTTAACTGAAACAATAATGTGATTTTTGTTTTACTACTTTCTTTGCTTACCTATGTGGCTGAGAATTTTTCAAATGCAAACTGGCCATTCGTATTTCTTTCTTTTTTTTTTGGTACTGGGGATTGAATACAGGGGCATTCTACCTCTGAGCTACACCCCAGCCCCATTTTTTATTCTTTATTTTGAAACAGGGTCTCACTAAGTTGCGGAGGGCCTCATGAAGTAGCTAAGGCTGGCTGCGAACCTGCAGTCCTCCGGTCTCAGCCTCATTTGTGTTTCTTTTTCCTTTTTTTTGTTTTGTTTGTGGTCCTGGGGATTGAACCAAGGGGCAGTCTACCTCCAAGCTACACCCTCAGCCCTATTTTATTTTTCATTTGGAAACAAGGTCTTGCCCAAGTTGAAGGAATCACTAAGTTGCTGAGACTGGCTTTGAACATGTAATCGTCCTGACTCAGCCTCCCAAGTACTGGGATTATAGGCATGTACCACCATACCTAGTTCGTATTTCTTTTTTTTTGTGACTTACATTACATATGCCTTTTGTTCACTATTCTATCAAGTTGTTCATCTTTTTCTTATTATTATGTGTATATTAGTAATTTTTTATCATACCTTTGTCATGCATAAAAATACATTGTGTATATTAATCTCTTATATGTAATATTTAATATATATAAAAACTTTACCAATTTTGCATTTACCTTTCATTTTTACTTATAATGTCTTTTGTGACATGTAAAATCTAAAAAAAATTTGCATAGTAAAATCTATCCATCTTTTACCTTTAGGTTTCTCTGCCTAGGATATCCTTCCTTCCCCACGCCAAGAGTACATGAATATCAACTTGTAATTCATTCTAACATTTTTATGCTGCTATCATTCTTTACATATACATTTTAAATCCATCTGGAATTTATTATGAAATTTAGTGGAAATCTATTCTCCCTGCCAAAAATGATGAA
Organism: Glis glis; assembly: GCA_004027185.1. Classification (NCBI taxonomy): domain Eukaryota; kingdom Metazoa; phylum Chordata; class Mammalia; order Rodentia; family Gliridae; genus Glis; species Glis glis. Next base: position 13,399 of record PVJS01021300.1, read on the forward strand.
CTAAGTGTTCTCAGCCTCTGCTTATTGCATAATCTACTCTGACTGAGCTCAAATGCTACCTGCATCATGTAACAACTTTACTGTATAGGAAACCATCCCACATCTCAGTGGCTTAAAGTAACAGCAGTTATTAATTGTTCACAGATCGCTGGATCAGATGGGCAGCTCTGTTGATGCGGGCCATGCTTGTCTGATGTTGGCTGGGTTCACACGTGTCTCCATTCAGCTGGTGGCTCAGCTGGGGACTGGGTGGCCTCGGATGCGCTTGCTCACATTTTTGGCAGTTGGTTTGCAGTTAGTTGGGATAATTGGGCCACATGTCTCTCATGGTTCAGTAGACTGGCCTGTGCTTGTTTACTTGGTGGCTATAGGGCACAAGCACTCTACAAGCCTCTGCCCATGTCGTGGTTCTAATGCCCCAGGATTTTGGTCAACTCAGATCACAGAGGTGGAGAAATAGACTCTGCCTGTTTGTTGGAGGAGTGGAGAATTGTAGGCACTTTTATAATACCTTCCTTTTAACATATTCAATTATAAAATATTTTAAATGAAAACTTTTGTTTTCTAAGTTCCCTAACCCTTAAACATAGGTTTTCTGTACTTACCATTGTCTTTTCTTCTATATTATTGGCTTTTAAACCTATTTTCTCCCTGTCTCTCTCTCTCTGTTTCTGACACACACACACACACACACACACACACACACACACACTCTCTTTTTTGCATTACTGGGGATTAAACCCAGTGCCCCATGTATGCTAAGCAAGCACTTTATCACCGAGTTACAACCCTACCTTCCTAAACGTATATTTTTATTGTCATTAAAATCTTAATTCAATCATAATCACTTGTAGTCTGTGGACTCTGAAGATCATTTATCTTAAAATTAGGTTTGTCAGGAGTTGTTTAGAGTGAACTGAGTATTAGTGGTGTTTTCGAGCTACTAAGACAACCTGAATACTCACCCGTGTGCTTAGTTATGTGCTTGTGTGGAGGATGGCATCTGTGATTCTGTCTTCTGGTAGGCTCTCTCCTTACCTGTGTCCAGGGCTGGCTTCATGGGCATGTGACCTGCACAGTTACACAAGGCCCTGTATTTGGTTTAATGCTCTGCCCTAGTTACCCTCAAGTTTTTAATACTTTTCTGCCAGGGCCCTTGTATTTTTATTTTGCATTGGATAGTTCAAATAGGTGGGAGTTCAAATACAGTACAGGGTTGAAATACAGAACAGCTCTTACTCCTAACTCCAAATCATCACTTGGCTTCCCCAAAGATGAAGAAAAGGGGATGCAGTGGACGTCAGTGAAAGTTCCTTTGGGCAGCTCAAGGGCTTCTTTGTGGGGCAAGTATCTTCGCTGACAGTGAAGCAGCTGTGCATGAAGGGTGACCGTATGTAGAAATAGCACCCTGCAGTCAGCATTCTCTGGCCTTTCAGAGTTCCAACAGGTGGGTTACTAGCTTCAAGATGCACCATCAGTAGTTATGAATTCTAGTGCACAAGCCACTCTTCTCCTACTCTCAGCTGCACGTCATTTCCTGTTTTCTGTATAGGAATTTTCAAAATTATATTCCAATCTTACTTTTACTAGCATTCCTTTTCTACATAGTGTCTACCACTATATCACAGTCCACTGGGGGCATCTACCAGGCACCCCTTATTGAAGGCAACCCATGGCTGAAGCAAGGATAGAGACTAGGAGTCCCACTCTGGAAAAGCATGTCTTGATTCTTAAATGGGAAAGAGCTGGCCTCCAGGGAATAGAGGGCTTCCAGGTGCTGACCACAATTTCAATACTTACTTTGTATACTAGTATTTGGGGGTAAATCTTCCTTTTTGAAAGAACTTTCACCTTTACTTCTAGCTTTAGAGACATAATGTTAAAAGAAAGTAAGCACATTGAGTTTTTTTTGTTTTTGTCTTTTAGTATTTAGAAACCTAGATTTCTTTATTTGTAAAATGAGAATACTGTCTTGCATTCAATCACCTGAATGTAGTTCTGGAGGACGTAAGAGACAAAATAAATGAAAAGAGGTGAAATCCATGTTTATTCAGAGATAGGTTAAGTCCAAAATAAATTTTATTCATTATTTTAATACTTCCCATCATCTTGTGAGGGTGGCATTATTTTTCCTATTTTATGAATGAAGAGACTCCAAGCAGGGTTAGAAAGTTGCTCAGTGTTACACAGATTTTTTTTTTTGAGGTACCGGGGATTGAACCCACGGGCGTTTTACCTCCGAGCTACACTCCCAGCCCTATTTTTTATACTTTATTTTGAAACCGTGTCTCACGAAGTTGCGGAGGGCCTCACTAAGTAGCTGAGGCTGGCTGCGAACCCGGATCCTCGGGTCTCCGCCTCCCAAGTACTGGGATTATAAGTGTTACACAGATATTAAGCAGGGTGTTCCAAAGTCCATGCTTTAGTGTATCATGTGACATTTTTACTTTAATCATTGTCAGGTGGGATGTAGACATCCTAGGTTTTTTTTTTCATTCATTCAACAAATACTTATTGTTACCAGGCACTATTCTATTTGTAAGTTTCATGATTTTGTGATATGCCAAAGATGGATAAGGAAACTAAGTACAGGGTTAAAAAGACTGAACTCTTGTTATCCAGGTTGCCCAAGAGAGAGGTGAACAACCTGGGTTCGCAGCCAGCCTCAGCTACTTAGTGAGGCCCTCTGCAACTTAGTGAGACCCTGTTTCAAAATAAAGAATAAAAAATAGGGCCGGGGGTGTAGCTCGGAGGTAGACTGCCCCTGGGTTCAATCCCTAGTACTGCAAAACAACAACAACAACAACAACAACAACAACAAAAACCCCAGTGACGTTGCCATCAAAAGAGGAAGGAAAAACCGTAAGTGTGGGCAGACCAGCCCTGATTCCTGAAAGATTAGAATCAGTACATTACGGCTGAAATAGGGAAAAGATTTTGGTGCATAGAGAGACAGATTCAGTGCCTACAAAATAATTTAGCAATACTGGTAATTGTGTGATGGGAGGACACAGGAATGCATTTCACTGGTATCTGTTGGGGTTACAGAATAATCTCATTTAATTGGAATCTAGAAATTGAAAGAGTAGTGAGAATTCCTAGAATAGTGGTGCCAGGTTAGAGAACTTTGACCTGACTTAAGAATTGAGGCAGCTGGGCGGGCATGGTGGTGCACGCCTGCAATCCCAGTACTTGGGAGAATGAGACAGAAGGATCACAGGTTCAAGGACAGCCTCAGCAAGCATGAGACTCTCATCAACCTATCAAGATCCTGCTTCAAAATAAAATCCTAGGTTTTCTTTAGCATAAATACGTTGAGGTTGAAGGAAAAGGAGATGCTTATTAACTGTTTGTACATACTCATGCTGTGTATGTGTATATATTCACGATCATCTAATATTCATTGTGGATACACCTATCAGTAACAAAATCATTGGATAAGGTCCCCAAAGTATGATAATATATCTGCAACTTGAGTATCGGAGGAAAAAGGGACTGTGCTAATTTGTTAACTTACTGAAGTTCAGTTTCTTTGCCATCTTTGCCATCGAATGCTAATGCTTATTGCATTTGGCAGAAAAGCTTTGGAAAATAAGTTCTCTTTCATGTTACAAAATTTTCACATACATTTGTTATCCAAAGCAAGACTGATTGGTAAATTGAAATAAGGGAATGTGGACTTACCCTTTGGTTTGGCTTATGTTTTGATGCTTTTATGTGTGCTGAGATTTCTTTTCCCCCACTTGAACACTAACCCTTTGTTGTAGCAGAGGGAAAATGTTTACTGATCGCAAAGTTTGTGTCAGATGACCTATGTGTGATGTAATGACTGATAGTCATTAATGTTCTAGAAAGGCACTTGGCTAATTTTTCTCTTCTGCAAAACAGAGGCCATATTAGGCCTAATTTTAAACAGAGATCCTGTGGTTTGGAGTTTGCTATTTGCTACTTTTCTGTACTTAAAACTTCCTTCCACTATGTTTATTTGTATGGTATTGATATAAAAATCATTTTTAAGTCACTAGAAGTCTAAGAGCTTTTTTTGTCCGTGGCTTTTTAAATGAGCCTGATGTTGGCTGATAACACCGAGGAGTATGTGATGAAACCATTCAGAGACCCACTTCCCTCAGGGCCATTGGCGAGCAAGAGAGGAGCTCCTGAGGGTGTGATGCTGTCGCTCCGCTCCGCGAACTGGCCCTGTGCTTATGCGGGAGCTGAAGGAAGCTCTCTCTCTAAAGGTGACTGAATAAACAGGCGAGAAAGGAGGGCACAGAAATTTGCAACCGTCTGCTTGGGGATGAATAGAGGTGGTTAAGTAAAAAAAGAAAAAAGAATTGGATGGCAGTAAAAAAATAGTTTGTATGTTTTGCCCTATAATTATATTCTTGGATATTTAGCTAATAAAATAGTTCACAAAATAAAAAAATTCATCATCTTGTTCATTAACACTATTAATCTCTTTTGCAAGAAATTTCAATATTGACTATCAGCTTTCCACAGTTGGAAAATGATTAGGCTTGTTTTAGTACTACTATTTGATATGATATCTCCTTCCTTTTTTCCTTCCTTCCTTCCTTCCTTCCTTCCTTCCTTCCTTCCTTCCTTCCTTCCTTCCTGTGTTACTGAGAAGTGAACCTAGGGGCATTCTGTCTCTGAGCTACATCCCCAGCCTCATTCATTCATTCATTCATTCATTCATTCATTCATTGTGGTACTGGGGATTGAGTCCAGGGGCATTCTTCCTCTGAGCTAGATATCCAGACCTATTTTCTTTTATTTTGAAACAGAGTCTCACTAAGTTGCTAAGGCTGGCCATGAACCTGCAATCCTCCTTTGTCAGCCTCCCAAGTACTGGAATTACAAGCGTGTGCCACCATGCTTGGCTTATTTTTTATTTTGAAACAAGGTCTTGCTAGGTTGCTGAGAGTATCACTACATTGCTGAGGCTATACTCGAACCTGTGATCCTCCTGTCTTAGCCTCCCTAGTACTGGGATTACAGGCATGCGCCACCATACCCAGCTATTATTTCATTATTTTAAAAGCTAGACTAATATAAACCATTTCATATAACTGGATAAATCAAATTAGGAAATAGTATGTAGTAAGTTACAAATACTGAAATGGATATATCTATACTAGATTAGTGGGCAAAGATTTGGAAGGAATAAAAAATTTAAAATGGTATATGTTTATTTTGGATGACTTTAAATTCTTAAACAGTTTCCTTTAATATTAAAAGTAGTTGAGATGGTAAATTTTGTTATGTGTGTTTTATCACATATAATACCACAGATAACTTTTTGAAAAATGGAAGGTGTTCACAAACTCCTGGTCTTCATTGGTATTTTCTACGTGAGGTGTTCCTTTCTCCTGCATATACTCTATAATCTTATTTCTCTGGTCCAAGAATGGATAGAGCTTTGGATTATTATTCTATATATGAATTAGTTTATTTCTCTTTACTCAACAGAGCAAGTAGGTAACTGTATGGCATGCTGGAATGAATATATGAATACAAGTGGGTGTTCTCATGCTCTGACCTCCCCCTCTCTAGTCCTCAGACAAATTAGAGAAGTGTACAGAGCTCTTCACAATCACCTAACAATTTCTTCATCGAGGTCAGAGTTCAACCTAGAATGTTCTCTCCAAAGCATGCATCAGTATGTCACTGATGTATTCAATCTCTGTGTAGCTCTAGGGTTTAGCCCAGTGTTGTCCAAGTTTTTCCAAGAAGTTTTTCCAAGCCACAAATGTGAGCTACATGTATAATTTTTAATTTTCTGATTCCATGTTGAAAACAAAATTAAACAAATGAAAGTAATTTTACCATTGTATTTGATTTAACCCTATGTATTAAAAATATTATCATTCCAATATGTAATCAAATAAAAATTATTAATGAAGTGTTTTACATTTTATAGTAAGTTTTAAAAACGTGGTTTATTTTATACTTGGAGAATATTTCAAGTGCTCAGTAGCCACTTGTGGATAGTGTCTGCTTTTTTTGGACAGTACAGTTCAAGGCACAGAGAACTGCCAACTCACAATTTTCTATTGTTTCTTGCAATATCGTCTTTCTTGATTTTTTTTCTTTTCTTTGATCCTTTTAAATTCTTGTTTATGAACAGATTTTCACTGGCTCAGTGATTTTCACTCAGTGGATGTGAGTAGCAGATGGTGGGGAAGCACTCTTAGGTGGTCAGGGAACCACCAAGAACCTTTGCTCATATAAACCATGACTTTGGGTATTATTATTTTTTATACTTTTATTAGTGTTTTATAGTCTTACATCATAATACAGTTCATAGTGATAGTGACATATATGCACACAGCACTTGGTTGGCTTTCCCCGGCTCCCTCCCCACTCCCCGCTTCCCCATACAGGGTATTGAGATTGACATTGGTATTCTCACATATGTACATAGGGTCAATGGAAGTGATTCCTTCTTTGATTCTCCCTCTCCCTTTCCCCCTTCCCCTAGACCACTTCCCTGGCTCCACTGGAGTTCCTCCTCCATTATTGGGAGTCCCTCTGGTATCCCGATTACTCCCTTGCTTCCATATATGAGAGAAAACATACAACCCTTCACTTTCTATGACTGGCTAATCTCACTTAACATAATGTTCTCCCGGTCTATCCATTTTCCTGCAAATGACATAATTTTGTTTTTCTTGATTGCTGAGTAGAATTCCATTGTGTGTATATCCCATAATTTTGTAATCCATTCATCTGTTGATGGACACTAGGTTGGTTCTATAATTTGGCTATTGTGAATTGTGCTGCTATAAACATGGATATGCATGTATTACTATAATATTCTGATTTCAGTCCCTTTGGAAAGATTCGGGTATTATTTTTTGAAAAGAGTCATCATATTTTGTGTCAACAGAGTTGGGTCCTGGTCCCAGCCCTTTCTACTGCTTTGGCTTTAGCTATGTCATTTCATCTCTGTGGATGTTCACCTTCTTCAGTTTCCTCTTTGCACCTCTTAGAACCTGTCCGAGCAGCTCAGCTTCTAGTCATATTCTTAATAAATATTTCTTGTACCTGCATCATGCTTATGCAAGGGACTGGGAGTCTTAAATTTTTGTCAGTTCAGGATTTCAGAAACCAGTGTGGTCTAGGCCATGGTTGTTGGGCACTCAGCTTATGGTAGGTGGACTGTAATGATAGCGATCTAAGTTATAGGGCTTTGTGAGACTGAATTTATTCCAGATAAGATATGTAAGTGCAAAGTATTATTATAACATTGAAGTTCTGCTTCCCTGGATTTAGGTATGTCATGCTAATTGACATTAATGGGGGCAGTGCATACATCAAGGGGAGGACAGACCTATTAGTATATAAAAAACATTCTACTTTTAATAACCATCTGGTATGCTTTACTTCCCTGGGGCATGTGTGCTTTTTATAAATTGAATGCATGCTTCTTTATCTACATGTTCTTCAGTCAGGATTTGAGTTTTCTACTTACTCGTGTTAGCTTGAAAAACTGCCTAGATTGTAAATTTAATATTAGGATTTTATCAGGGTAAGTTTATCAGATTCAGAAATTTGATCATTTGTCTAAATAAAGCATTGTAAGCCAGAAATAATCAGGGGGTACCTTCTGCTAAAACTTCCTTCTACTTGTTTGATCTTTTTTTAAAAAATAGTTCTTTGAGATACACTCAGAAGCAAGATGTTTCTAATATTACAATGAAACTATTAATGTGCTCATTATAAGGACATGAAAATCTTATCTTTTTGTGTCAGTGATGAGAGAAAAATATAAAAGTGGCCTTCAATTATCTGTAATTGTATGAGGTTTTCTTTCATTTATGTTATCTATCTTCCTGCTTAATCCCATCTAGCACAATTATTCCTTTTGCATCAGTTTTCTGTAAATGGAGTTCTGAATGGTTTGAATTGTGAGTTAACAATTATTTCAACCCTTATGACCCTCATGTCCCTCCCCTCCTCCTTTTTTACCTTCTCTACATATACTTTCTTTATAAAAGATCACAAATTCAGTTTCCTAGAAAGATTATTTTGTAACATTTCTCAACAACAATAAAAGAAGTGCTGTCTTTATAAGAGTATTTATGAACAGCTGAGCTGATATCTCAGTACTGATATGTGTTTCTCTGTATTTTAATACATGGACAGCTAACAGTACTGAGAGTGTTGCTTGAAAGTGCCAAATGTAACCAAGGACAACTTGAGGTCATACATTTTTAAAAAGATATTTTTGGTAGTCCTGATACATATACAGGAACAAGGTAGTGGTTGGGAAAAGTGATTTAAAGTAATAAAAACAAATGTTGGACATTAAATGGATTTAAATATATTTTCACATTACCCGAGAATGTTATATAGTTATTAGATCAGCAGCTATCTGGGCTTCGTGTTGGGCCACCTGTATTTTTGCTTTTGAGTTTCTTTTTATATCATTTTCAGATCTCTTATAGTAGGATATTAGATGTCAGGGAAATCTAATCTCCCTCTACTCAAATACTGACCCCACCCCCACTGAGGACCAGCTTCTGGATGTCATTTAATATTTTTGTTCATTTGATTCCCCCTTTAGAATGATGGCCTGAAAGCCACAGTATATTCTTAGAGATGTCTTTCCTGGGGAAGTGATAAATTCTCATGGTCCTATCCCTGCATCTTTCATTCCACCTTTGTGATTCGAGGTAAAGGCATGGAAGAGGATTAAGTGGAATGGAGGTCACAGTCTCAAAAAATCCCACAGGTCCTGGTCTTTATGGTCAAATTTGTCACCTACTTGTTTAATACCTTAGATAAGATTAATCTTATGAATATACTGATCTGTAGTTTTTTTTTTCTTTTGTCTGTTTTTGTTATTGTCTTTTCCTATCCCAAGACCTTCAGGGGATCCTGTTTTTATCAGACCCTCACCATGACATTCAGAAATCTCCGCAAAGTCGCACCCAGTTCTTTCTAATCTTAACTCTTGTTTCTGTAGAAGCCATAGACAGTCAAGCTAGTCTATCCTCTTAAAGGATCAAGCTAATTTTCCATCAAGGAATGGAAGGATTAAAAAATGTGGTATGCAATGGAATACTATTCAGCCTTTAAAAAGAAGAGATCTGTCATTTGTGACAACATGGATGGAATTGGGGAACATTATTAATGCTAAGTGAAATAAACCAAACCCAGAAAGACAAATACTATGTATTCTCACTTATTTCTGGATCTAAAACAACTGCACTTACAAAGCAGAGTAGTGATTACTAGAGGTTTGGGTTGGGCAGAAATGAGATGATGATAATCAAAGAGTATAAAGCCTCAGTTAGATGGGAAGAGTAAGTTTGACTGTTTTCTTTTTTTGAGATAAATTACACAGCATGGCGAATATAGCTAATAATAGAGTACTGTGCATTTAAATATTGCTAAGAGAATAAATTTCAAATGTTGTGATTAAAAATGTTAAATAATTGAGATGATGAATATGTTAATTAACTTGATAAGAATTTCACTTCATATTAGAAAAACCATACCACCACTTTGGACCCCATAAATATATACAACTATAATTTATTAACTAAAAAAAGTAAGAACAGACCCAAATAGCTTTATTGACACATATTTTGCATACCAACATTCACCTGTTATAAGTGTACCATTTAGGAATTTCTAGTAAATTTGTAGAGAGTTGTGCAACTATCACCAGAATCCACTTTGAGAACATTACCGTTACCTGAAAACCTCCCTTGTGCCCATTTACAAGTAATCTCCACCCCCACCTGACCCCAAGAAACTACCAATCTACTTTCTGTTTCCATACATTGGCCTTTCCTGGATATTTCATTTGGATGGACTCATTTAACATGTAGTCCTTTTTTTCTTTTTGCGGTACTAGGGATTGAACCCAGGGGCATTCTACCTCCGAGCTATACCCCCCGCCCTATTTTTTATTCTTTATTTTGAAACCGGGTCTCACTAAGTTGCAGAGGGCCTCGCTAAGTAGCTGAGGCTAGCCACGAACCCGGATCCTCCAGTCTCAGCCTTCCAAGTACTGGGATTACAAGCGTGGGCCACCATGCCCGGCTTACAATATGAGTCTTTTGTATGTTGGTTCTTTTATCTAACCTAATGTTTTTGAGGTTCATCTGTGCTATAGCATGTATCAGGACTTTGTTCCTTTTTATTGCTGAATACTATTTCATTGTATGGATGTATCCTATTTTGTATATCCATTCTTCAGTTGATAGATATTTGGATTGTTTCCAGTTTTTGACCAGTACATGAATAATGTTGCTATAAATGTTCATGTACATATCTTTAGATGGTCATATATTTTGTTTTCTTTTGGCAGATGATTGGGAGTGGAATTGAAGGGTTGTATGGTAAATTTATGTACCCGTTCAGTACTGATCATCTCCAATCTTTTCTTCCCTTGAGCCCTTTGCTGAGTGTAATTCTTTCTTTTGGGAAGCTCGGCCGGCCTCATCAGAATACCAGCTCTTTTCTTGCTGCCACTTGAAATTCATGCCTCTAGACTCATTGCCTAATATTCTCTCTTCACTGTGGCCAATCACTTCTTCCATTTCTCTCAGCTAGTTAGCAGTCACCTCAATTCCAGTACTCAGCACCCTTCCTCTCAACTCGCAGGAAACAACCATATTTCGTTTTTTTCCGGAAGATTGAGATCTTCAGGAATGTCTTCCTCTTTGTCTTACCAATCTTTCCATTCCCAACTCCCCTGCTTTCCTTCTTGTATCAAAGGATGGGATTTCTTATTTTTCTTTAATGTTAGCCCTTACCTTAAGCTCTTTGACATACTAGGTTCTAGAATACTGATTTGTTGTTCAGTTGCTCTGGCTTTCATATATATATATTTCTTTTTGCTTTTTAATTTTTATTCTTTTATTGGTTCATTGTAATTATACATCATAGTAAGGTTCACAGTGATATATGTATACATGCACAGAGCACTTGGTGTGTTTCCCTCCTCATCTCACCCTGTTACCCACCCTTCCTCTTATGTATTAGTGAAATTTATAGAACTCTAAAGAAAGAAATTGAAGAAGATGTTAGAAGATGGAAAGACCTCCATGTTCTTGAATAGGCAGAATAAATATTGTTAAAATGGCCAGTGGCCAGCCTCAGCTACTTAGTGAGGCCCTCCGCAACTTAGTGAGACCTGTTTCAAAATAAACAATAAAAAATAGGTCTGGGGGTTTAGCTCAGAGGTAGAAGCCCCTGGGTTCAATCCCCAGGACCACAAAAAAAAAAAAAAGGCCATAATACCAATAGTGATCTACAGATTCAATGTAATCTCTATCAAAATACCAATGTCATTCTTTGCAAAGGTAGAAAAAACAGTCCTAAAGCAATCCTGAGCAATAAGAACCATGCTGGAGGCATTGCACTACCTGATTTCAAATTATACTACAGAGCTATAGCAATAAAAACAGCAAGGTATCGGCACAAAAACAGACACACAGACCAATGGAATAGAATAGAAGATATAGAAACAGATCCTCACACTTATAGCCAGTTGACTTTTTAGACAAAGGAGCCAAAAACATGCTGGAGAAAAGGTATTTTTTTCAACAAACTGGGAAAACTGGATATTCATATTTAGAAGAATGAAATTCCATTTTCCCACCTTGCACAAGAATCAGCTCAACATGGATCAAATTTTATTAGACCTAGAAATTAGAACAGAAACTTTGCAATTACTAGAAGAAAACATAGGACAAACTCTCCAACATATAGGCATATTTTTAATTTTTTGAGGAACCTCCACATTATTTTCCATGAAGACTGTACCATTTTATATTTCCACCAACTGTGTACAAGAGTTTCACATCCTCACCAACATTTATTTTCTGAGTTTTTTTTTGACAACAGTGCAAGCAGTGTGAGCTGATATCCTAACAGGTATAAGGTGCTATCTCATCATGGTTTTGACTTAGGTTTCCCTATAATTAGCAATGTTGAACACCTTTTCATTTAGCTATTGGCCATTTGTATCTCTTTGGAGAAATGTCTATCCAAGTCATTTGTCCATTTTTAAATCAAGTTATTTTTGTTACTGAGTTGTAGGAGTTAATATATATTGGATATTAACCTCTTATCACCTATATGATTTATGCATATTTTATCCCATCCTTTAGGTTTCCTTTTCACTCTCTGGAGTGTTTCCTTTGCTGTGCAGAAACTTTTGAAGTCTGATGTCCCACTTTTCTAATTTTGCTTCTCTTCTGTGTGACTTTGATATCATATCCAGGAAGTCATTCCAAGACCAATGTCATAAAGCTTTTCCCCCTCATTATTTTTCTGAGTTTTAGAGTTTCAGGTCTTAGGTATAAGTATTCAATCTGTTTTGAGTTGATATTTTATATGGCATAAGATAAGGGTTCAGTTTCTTTCTTTTGCTTGTGAATATTCAGTTTTCCAAATGCCATTTGTTGAAGATACTATCCTTTACCCCTGTGTAGTCTTGGTATCCTTATTGAAAATCATTTTGACTGCATATGTGTGAGTTTATTTCTGGTGTATCTATTCTTTTCCATTGGTCTATGAGATTGTCTTTATGCCAGCACCATCCTATTTTTATTGTAGCTTTGTATTATGTTTTGAAATCTAGAAGTGTAAAGCCTTATTCTTTCTTGGGATTATTTTGGCTCTTCAGAGCAATTTATGATTTCATATGAATTTTATGTTTTTTTCAATACTTGGGATTGAACCCAGGGCCTTTTGCATGCTATGCAAGCACTCTACCATTGAGTTACACACCAAGCCTTTTAAGATTTTTTTTTTTTTTATTTTGAGACAGGCTCTTGCTAAATTGCTCAGGTTGGCCTTGAATTAGTAGTCTTCTTGCCTCAGCCTCCTGCGTAGCTGGGATTACAGGCAGTCATCCCTATACATGGCCAATATTTTTTGTACTTTTGTAAGGCATGCATTGGGATTTTGATAGATATTACAGTAAATCTGTAGATGGCTTTGGGTAGTATGGATATTTAAATAATATTATGTTGTATAGTCCATGAACATGGGCTGTTTTTCCATTTGTTTCTATCTTCTTTATACAGTTTTAATGTGACTTGTGCCTCTGCCCCTCCACCAAGAACGCCCTTGAGGCCAAATTAAATGAATGTGTTTTGGTTATAATATTACCTTTCTATCATGGTGGGCACTATTGCCCATTCCTACTGAGTATTGTTTGTTCCTATAATGAATGGCCCAGACAAATACACGATTTAAAATTCTTTTGTCAACTTAAAAAATATACATAAAATTGCACTTCTCGCTTTCTGTTGGAATTGGGGGTATTATTTTCATTTCTAATTTTTAGTAGCCCTATTGATTCCCTGATTTACTGGTTTTAGTAGATTTTGCAAATGGTTACCAAATGTGTTTGTTTGATATATAAATTAGTATAGTGGTTGCTGAGCGGGGGCCTAAAGTTCTTTTTAGTGTTTTATGTGAATTGGTTTTAGGGCATGAACTATAGTTATGAATCCATTTTGGGAGTTTAGGCATGTTTCTTCTTTATTATTCCCACTTTCCCCCATACTTCTTATTATTGTTTTGGATGGATGACATTACCAGAGAATTGAGATCTAGATAGCTGATATTTTCTTCATTGTATGCACCTTCACACACATCCATATGCATACATAAATGCTTTTAGTTTGCCACACAGGTCTTCACCCTTAGGAAATAGACTGAAAACAATTTCCCAAGTTGGCTACTGTGTAACATGCCACTATTACTGCAACAATATTTTTCACCTGTTCTGAATAAATAAATACTACTTGCTCTAAAAGTCCTGGTCAGAAATTATATACTGTGTTGCATAGCATAGCATTAATATAAAATTGACTTTGATTTAGGTAATATAAGAAGAAATAAGTTAAAACAGCCTAGAACCATATGCATATAAGTTGTGCTAATCAAGTCTCCTACTCCTGAGAATTTCTTCCTTTTGCAAAGGAAGACTGACTGACGGTAAACGGAAGCCTTTCTCTTGATGCTGCCCTTGCTCAGAATGTTTCCCTTGAAGCAAAGGGAGCATTGTAGAGAAATAATCTGGTTCCGAATATCTGAATTGCTTTTAAGCTTCAGGCAAGCTAAGGGTACTATTTGATGATGAGGTTGTTTTTGTTTGTTTTTAATTTGGGGTAGAGTGAAGTGATTGAGGGCATGCCTTTGACATTAATACTATTTATTTGGTTTGAAACATCACATATTAAAAAGAAGATTTGTATTGGCATGTTTTTAATTTAGAAAAGAAGATAAAATTATAGAGAAGTTTAAATCTGGGTTGTGCACATGCAGAAGTAGACCACAGACAAATTTAAAATTTTCCTTTTTTTGGCCTTATATACCTCTGGTATAATGCAGAACCTATATATGCGTATGGGAATAATTAAATACAGAAATGCAGTCTACTTGTTAGCCAGAAAGGATGCCTGGAACATGTGGATAAGCTTGGATATTTGTCTAATGTTAATTGGAATATTGGTTTTCAGTTAAAGATGCCAAATCTTCAGAAAAGTAATTGGATTTAGCTTCCTATTTAGCAAACTACTTCAATCCCTAAAGTATCCCACATCCGAAACTAATTTTTCTTGATTGTATCAAGTTTAGTCATGAGCAGAACAAGGGTTGACATAATTTTTTAATATTTAAAATATTTCTTGACAAGATTTCAACACTGTTGCTTGTCCACAAACCTTATTGTCAGGCACACTAAACAGATGCAATCTTCGTGTTTTGCAGAACTAGTGTAAAACTATAAAACTGTCTTCTTGAGATTAACCATATTTACTCTTTTTCATATAAACTTAAATTTCAACTTAGATTTTGACCTGACTTCAAGAAAAAACACAAATATGTGTATTCCTTATTGCTTTTCATAGAATATTATATGTGTACTTAATTTAAATCCATTCGATTCAGCTAAGGAAATATATTTAGTGGTAGTTTTTGAGTCTTGAAAATGTTAGTCAATCTACAAATGTTCAATGTGATGTGTCAAAATACCTGTTAGTAAGCAAAGGGCCTCCTAGAGAAAATCAGATTATTTTTAGTTATTGAAATTCAGGGATTAAGCCAAGTATGGTGGTGCACGCCTGTAATCCCAGTACTTGGGAGGCTGAGACAGAAGGATCGCAGGTTCGAAGCCAGCCTCAGAAACTTAGTGAGGCTATGAACAACTTAGTGAGACCCTGTCTCCCCAAAAAACGGGGGGGTTGCTGGGGATGTAGCTTGGAGGTAGAATGCCCTTAGGTTCAATTCCCAGCACGAAAACAAAAAGAAAAAGAAATTCAGGGATTAAGAGATTCAGTGTAAGGGATTGCTCTACCAAATGTTTATTGAGTAACTGCTATGTGTAGGGCTTCCTGTGATGGGAGGAGGTGTATAAAGGTGTTTCTAACATAGTTTATGGCCTCAAGAATCAAGATTTCCTTATGTAAATAATAGTTATAAAGATGAACAAATCTTACCTCTTAGTCTAGTCTTTTGCCTTTGAGGATAATCACTTAAATACTTGAAAAATAAAATTGTGCTTCTTAATTGAAATATGAACAGATGCATCATACATAACCTTTAAAACATGTTATCAGATGAAAATCATTTTGATTGGTATTAATAGTGACTAATAGGAGCTATATAGCTCAATTATAGTTTATTCTAAAGTGTTTTTGTACTTGGGACCCATTTTGTTAGAAAAGATTCACAGTCACTGTTCTTCCAGGATTCCAAGCTACTGAGCTCTAGGAAAGTACTATGGAATTTAGTTACGTGGACTTTTAGTATGTCT
The DNA here is from genome assembly GCA_004027185.1 of Glis glis. NCBI lineage: Eukaryota > Metazoa > Chordata > Mammalia > Rodentia > Gliridae > Glis > Glis glis. The sequence continues at coordinate 29,192 of PVJS01021300.1, forward strand.
CCAGGGTTTGATGAACTGCAGACCTAACATAGTTCATTACTGTGTCCCAGTGCCCAGCACAGAGCCTGGCATGGTGTGTCTTGGTGCTCAGTATGTGTTTGTGGGACTCTCTGGTCTTGTCCCAAGGGCAGCTGGCATTTCTTGTGGGAGCTCCTGGCTGCATGTCCTGTGTTTCTGCCAATAGTTTCCTCTGGGACCAGGATATTGTTTTCCTAATGAGATATGTACTTTATGCCTGACTTGCCCACATTTATCATTCCTCTTCCTGGAGTGGAGCATCCTTCGCAGGTTCTGCTGGAGAGCCTCCTTGGCTCTGGTTGTGTTTTAACTATCAGGTTGTTTTGGGACTCCCAGTTTTGTCACTGTGGATTTTTTATGATTTCTTTGTTCTTAGAAAGCAATTATAATCTTGGAACAAGCATAGGCTCTATCATCATTATGGTATTAAGTTGCAGGCATTTAAAAAGTTTATGCCTTATGTCAGTCCAGGTAAATGATTTTCTACATCTCAATTAGATTTACAGTTATTGTTGTTATTATTTTTGTGGTACTAGGGATGGAATTCAGGGGTGTTCTACCTCCAAGCTACACCTCTGGTCCTATTTTATTTTTTGTTTTGAAACAGAGTCTTACCTAGGTTGCTGAGGGCCTCGCTAAGATGCTGAGGCTGACCTCCAACCTGGGATCTTCCTGCCTCAGCCTCCTAAGTCCTGGCATTACAGGTGTGTGCCACCACACCTGGCCTTTTTTTTGTGTGTGTGTGTGCGATACCGGGGATTGAACCCAGGGGCATTCTACCTCTGCGCTACACCCCCGGCCCTATTTTTTATACTTTATTTTGAAACCGGGTCTCACAAAGTTGCAGAGGGCCTCACTAGGGAGAGAGAGAGAGAGAGAGAGAGAGAGAGCTGAGGCTGGCCGCGAACCTGGATCCTCCGGTCTTCACCTCCCAAAGTACTGGGATTACAAGCGTGCGCCACCACGCCCGGCCCACACCTGGCTTTTTTAAGTATGTTTTTCAGGAGCCTGTATCACAGAAATAGAATTATAAAGTGCATGTCTTTAAAATAAAAATTGTTTTTCTATAAAATGCTGAAAGCTGTTGACTATAAGGTTTGATATAGTTTAATTGGTAATGTTATATAATAATTGGATACCCAGCCAGGACCCAGAAAAAGAGTCAACTCCTTTTTACTATGAGTTAATTTTTCTGGGTTCCTCATAGTTAACAATAGGTGATGGATAAAATGACACTTCCTTTAATCTCCATTCAATAACTAGTCCAGATAAGTACAGTTTCAACAGTAAAGTGTGGAGAACCAGGCATTCCTAAAACTCTTGGTGCCTCAAACATCTTCTACTTTATCTTAACCTTCAGCTTGTCTAGGTGGAGAATCCATTGGGACTATTAATGATAATTTAGCTAACCATTCTGAGACTTGAATTTAATTTTTTGTTTTGACCATCCTTTGTTTTCTTAATTAAAGGTTCTTTTCTTTAAATAGGCTTTAATAATAATAATTATGAAACCAAAGAATAGGAGCATTTTTAAGGCTTTAATCTAAATGACCAGATTGTTGTTAATTTTATGAGTTAATAATGCCACCAGCACCATAGAAAACATGAGGGCGATTCTCTATTCTCTGACAATGTCTTCATTAGTAAGTATATCAACATCATTATTTTCAGAGCACTTTACAGGAAATTGAGAGAGAAAAAAAGTGTTTTCTCATTCCTGTCTTGGAGGACCATCCAGAGCAATTAGAGGGATCAAACAGTTGCATATAGAAACAATCATGGAATGCTGGCATGAGCAGCTAAAGACAGCGGCTGGACACTGGTCCTTTCTTAAAAAGTGAACCCAACCAAAACCCAGCTTCCAGAGCAGACTGAGGAGGCAGCCCGTGAGTGCCCCCACAATCTTGTCTTATTTTGTGAGCTAGATCAATTAGTAGAAATTTCCCTGAGTGTTTCTGCCTCTCCATTGTTTATCCCCAGGAGGTTCTTATCTCCAAGGACAAGCACTGATTGACTTTTGATTGTATTATATGATCAAATGTGTATAAATCTGACTCACAGAGAAAATTGTTACAAAGGTCCCTTTCAGAAACATTTCACCTTATGTAACCTTTCCAAAAATTTTTAAGAATTACATTAAATATTATCACTGCAGAAAATTTGTAAAATGAAGACAATTGCAAAACACAAAATGAAAACACCCATAATTCTTGGGCACATTCTCCTATCTCTATCTGTATGTATGCATGTGTGTATTATTTTTTTTTCTTTTTTTTTTGCGTTACTGGGGATTGAACCCAGGGGCGTTCTACCTCCGCGCTACACCCCCGGCCCTATTTTTTTATACTTTATTTTGAAACCGGGTCTCACGAAGTTGCGCAGGGCCTCACTAGGTAGAGAGAGAGAGAGAGAGAGACAGGGAGAGAGAGAGAGAGAGAGAGAGAGCGAGCTG
>PVJS01021301.1:0-31628 GCA_004027185.1 Glis glis
CTATTTTTTTTATACTTTATTTTGAAACTGGGTCTCACGAAGTTGCGGAGGGCCTCACTAGGTAGAGAGAGAGAGAGAGACAAGGAGAGAGAGAGAGAGAGAGAGAGAGAGCGAGCGCTGAGGCTGGCCACAAACCCGGATCCTCCGGTCTCCGCTTCCCAAAGTACTGGGATTACAAGCATGCGTCACCACGCCCGGCCTTGAATTCTTAATATATAAATACATCCTAAAAAAAAAAAAAACTCAGAACAGCAATCCAAATAGAAAATGAACACAACACACCCTTCACAAAAGAAAACATAGAAATAGCCAATAGCCACATGGAAAGGTAATCGACAGCATTAGTTATAAGGGAATGCAAATGAAAATCTCAGTGAAGTACCACCACACCCAACAGAATGGCTAAAACTAAAAAAAAACTGACAATATTAAGTGGTGGCAGGGATGTGGGGCAACCACAAGACTCTCAACTTTCCTGGTAAGAGTGTAAATACAACCTTTCAAAAAATAGTTTGAGAGTTACTTTAAAAGGCCAGCATGGAGCTGGGGTGTAGGTCGCTGGTTGAGCACCATTCACCAGGCCCTGGGTTAGATCCCCAGCACTGCAAAAATGTCTGTATACAAGTTATAAATAACAAAAGTTTATTATGCATGACAGCCAAGCCCTGGAAACAATCAAAATGATCAACAGGCAAATGGACCAAACAACTGTGGTCTAGGTATAGGATGGGATATTATTTAGCAATGAAAATGAACTGCTGACAAAAATCACAAAAGAGTATATACTGCATAATTTCATTGCTATGAGGTTCAAGAACAAGCAAAACCAACTTATGGCAAAAAAGTCAGGGCAGTTGGTTGTCTTTGGGAATAGGGGAGGGAGCTGACTGCAAAAGGGCAAAAGCAGAAATGTCCAGGTGTAAGAGAGTGTTCTGTACCTTGATTTAGGTGGTGATTTTATGGATGGGGCGCTAATCAATATTCAAGGCTTGCACACCTAAGATGTGTGCATTTCGTTGTGTGTCAACTTTATCTCCTGCCCCCACCAAAAAAAAAAAAGGCTAGAAACTTTCTGATGATCCACTCCAACCTCTAGTTGACACAGAGAAGGCAAGGGACCCGCCTAAGGTCACACAACAAGTTGGGCCCCTCCTGCCTTCCAATTTGTCCACCCTGCCTCAGGCCTGCCCTCCGGGTCTCCTGCCCCAGGGAAGGAGAAAGAGGGAGGGAAGGCAGAAGGGGACCGTGGAGCTGAGAGGGACCCCCAGCCGGCCGCCTGCGGAGCTGAGCCAGGCCTCTGCAGGCGGTGGCGGCTGCGCCTGCGCAGTCGGGGGCGGTGGGGACCGGGAGCGGCGCGGGGCGGCGAGCCGGGGTGATGGAGGCGGCGGCCGAGCCTCTGTGGACCCGCGCGCCCCTAAATCACGCGGCCGCATGAATAATAAATAAGGCCCGCTCGGATCCTTAATAGTAGTCGCATGTCTTATTAAACTAATATTTCACAAACTTTTATTCTCCCTGTGGTTGGAGGTCGGGAACAAAGCCGGTCCCCTCCCGGCCGCGCTGCACAGCCCCGGGGGGCCCTGGGGGTGTCAGCCTGTCCATCTGTTCCTTCAACACACGGCCACCCGGGGCCAGGAGCCAGGCCCTGGGCAGGGGACGCAGGGACGAGAACCCCCACACCATCCTGTCCCCTGCACCAGAGCAGGAGAATGACCTCGAACTAAGTTGTCCTTGGGAGTGAACAATGGGGACCCGGGAGGCCAAGGGCTGAGCTGCCTGGCGGGAGGCGGGGACAGGGCTGTTGAGGCGGACCCCAGGCTTGTAGAAGGAATTGCAGGCGCCCCAGGGACCAAACTGCGTGGCCTCAGGATGGGGCCGAGTGGGACAGACCTGGTGTGAAGCCGGCCTCTGCCACCAGCCAGGTGGCCCTGGGAGCTCCCCCCCCATGATCCTGCTATGAGGAAGGCGGGAGGGGCCCTGGAGCCAGGAGCAGGAGGCAGGGAACCCTGGGGCCCAGCTGGGCACCGCCTTTCTCCTCTGCAAAGGGTTAGCTTCCTTGAAGATCTGGGCTAAGTCTCCGCCATGCAGGCTCTTAAGGGAGCGATTTGAGATGAAGGCAGCTTGGCTGTCTAATCAACACCCGCCCCCAGATGTTCTGATGGATGGATCCTCCCTCCCAAATCCAGAGTCTGCATCCAGGGCAGCAGCTCTCTGTCCTGAATCTCCACCGTGACGTCCTCCCAGCCTCCCCAGAGGACTGACACCCAGCTGGTGCCAGGCTCCGCGCTGAGCACCAGGGCTCTGGGCCCGGGGTAAACAGAGGTCTCAGCCCTGCAGAGCTCCAGCCTCCCCAGGCCAGTGGGGGACGCAGCCACAAAGGCCCAGCATGGCCGGGCAGGCGCCGGCCCTCCCTCCAGGGCCTGCCATCCTCTCCAGCAGCTCTGACCGCCAGGCCTGTCCTGCCAACTCCAGCTCTGTCTCCAGCCCAGACCGCTCGCTCTCCGGGGCATCAGCCCCTGTCCCCGGGCCTCCTGGACGTGTCATCTCCCCGGCCCCCCTCGAGGCCAATACCCAGTCCCCATCGGCCAGACAGCCCCCTCCCGGCAGCACCGCCCTCTGTTAATGGGGTCCCAAACTATCAGCTGTGGCTTCTCCATCCCCCACTCTCAACGCCAAGGCTGCCTCAGCTCTGGCTCTCAACCCCATCCTCTCCCAGGCTCCGCGGGCTCCTCCCCTCATGGGGCTGCTCCCCCCCCACGGTCCTCCTGGCTATTCTCCCCCAGCTCATCACCTTGCACCTGGGGCAGCTTAATCTCCCGGACACTCGGCTCTAGCATCAGAAGGCCTCCGTGGCCGCCCACTACCCACAGGTGACACCCGGCTCCGTCACCTGGTGCTCAAGGTCCCCCCAGATGGTCCCAGCTGACCATTCTCAACACAGTCCCCTCTACGCCTCCCCCACCCAACATACACATGCTGGCCCTGCCACCCACCCCCAACCATGTCCCTTGGAGTGTGTGTGTGTGTGCGCACGCGCGTGTGTGTGTGCACGTGTATAATCAGGAATAGTAATATTCTGTGAGTTTCCGTATGTCAGTTAAGATTCTAGAGTGGCGTGTCCAGGGATGATCTGAGTCGCTCAGAGGAGGAAGTGCTCATTCACGCAATGGGTCTGCTCAGAAGAGGCCCTTCAAGGCCCATGTGCTTGTCAGCAGCGTGACCAAAAAGATAAGCAGATAACCATCAACGTGGCAGCCCACGCCCAACCAAAGGAGTCTCTAGTGGAGTGCCCTAGGGCTCAATCCTATTCAACTGTGTTCTCACGCAGGTGCGTGGAGGTACCTTTGCAGGTCCCACAGAGCAGAGGGGAAGACAGCTGTGCTGGCTCCAGCACCAGGGCAAAGAGAGATGAGCTTGGTCATGTTGAGACGCAGTGTATCAAGGATCCGTGTGAGCTCTGACATTCGACTCCCACACAGGGAACCGACTCAAAGGAGACTCCCTGCCCCCCAGCGCGCACAGGGGAGGGGTCCTGAGGAGAGCAGGAACCAAGGTGCTGAGCACCTTGCACACAGGCTCTGTGACACGGGCGGACACTGGGGCTCTGGCAGATCAAATGACCTGTGCACAGTCCCCTGGCCAGTGAGTGGCAGGCTAGGGGTCACCAACCCAGGGCTCACAGAGTGGGCGCCCACTGCTCTGCACTGCCTCCTGGCGGCAGGGTGGGGGACAGCCTCGGTGGCCTGCAAGTTGGTGGTTTTATGTTGTTTCCTACCAGAACAGACATGGAGGGAGAGGGGCGCGGCCCCCTCCATCCTGGGCCGGTCCCTGGCACCTCTCTAGGAAAGTTCCATGAGAGTGGTAGTGAGTTCTCCATCTCTGGAGGTAGCCAAGTTAAAGTTGGGCGACTCTGGGGGGAGATAGTATGGAGGGCAGGAATCCAGGCACTGGGGGAGGCACTGGGCCTTCAAGGGGCATGCACACAGTCCTGAAATGCTGCAGTGCTGCCCCGGAAACCGCCTGCCACCCAGAATGCCTGTCTCTCCGTTTCCACCCCTGTGCCCACATCCAAGCTTCCCTCTTGCAGGCAACTCCCCGCAGCCACCCGGGCCGCTCTCATCCACTCCTGGGAAACTCGACCCCATGGATGGAAGAACCGCATGAGGTCAACCAGAGCCAGGGCGAGCAGCAGCCCACTGGTGCCGGGCGCTGGTCCCAAGACCCAAGACACACCCCAGGTCGCGCAGCGGAGGCAGGGCTGCGGGTGCACCCAGGCCATCTGGCTTTGGAACCCAAGCTCAGAGGAGTCACTTTCCAGGGGCTGTTGTGACGATCAAGTGGGTTAATATCAGGGTGCACAGAGCAGAGGCGCACACAGTAGGCCCGGTGGCAGAGGCGCACACAGTAGGCCCCGTGCAGCTGGGTCTCCTCTCTTTGTCTCTGCGCATCGCTGTCCCTGCCCTGCCCTGCGCTGTCTCTCTCCATGTATTCTCTGGCTTTGTTTCCTCCGTGACTCCCCAAGCCCATGTCTTTCTTCTCGTTCCTCCGCCCTGTGCCTTGCTCTGTGTCGCTGTCCTGGTCCGCCACTCTGTCCTTCTCTCCAAGCCTCCCTGTCCCACAGGCCCCCGCCGCCCGGCCGCTGAGCCACATTGCTGCTCTCGTCTTCCGGGCGCCTCTCCTCAGCGCATCCTTTGTCTTCACACGCGGCCCGGGTCTCTCTCCCTCTCTCCCTCTTTTATGAGCTGGTGTGTTAGTGGGCCGGGCAGCAGGATGGAGGCCACTCACAAGTGACCCATCTCTGCGATCACCTCATTATTTATCACCGGGGACGCCAGTGTTTCCATAAATTACCCCGACCTGGAGCCACCCGCACCGGAATCGATCGTCGCCTCTCGCCTAATACCCAATTATTAATAACCACGGGGGGAAGGGTGGCCAGACGTGGCCAGACGTGGCACTCCGGACCCTCGCCCTGCAGGGGGAGGGAGCTGGCACCCACGCTGTGAAATGCCTGCGCAGGGCGAGAGAGGAGGCCTGGCGAGGGAGCCAGGATTCCGCGCTCTCTCCAGGGCTGAGCCAGAGAGTCTGAGATGGGGTTCCACCCTGAGGTCCCAGGGCAGAGGCCTCCGGTGACTCAAGTCTGAGGGGGGGGGGCCGCCGAGCACTGGCGTCTGCCCCATCTGCACCCACCCGGGGCCTAGAGATGAGGGAGCCCCTTTGCAGGGAGGGGAGCCGGAGGCAGGGTGCAGGGGAGGTATTTAGTCCCAGCCAGGCAAGGGGGTCTGGAGGTGACCCCCCTCCCACTTAACGCTTCCAGTCCTGTGAGTACATCTGGGTAAAGATCTGAAACTGCAGGAGCTGGTGGCCCGCGGGAGGAAGCCCTAAAGAAAGATGTGGGGGCCAGGGGAGGAACCGGGCATCTTAAGGGGTGCACAGCCAGTGTAGTCTGAGGCTGGGGCCAGGGGACGGGAATCAGAGCCCCTGTCCACACAGGTGAGGTTCAGAAAGGGCAGGGCCAGGGCAGGGGAGGCAGAGCCCAGGAGTTCCTGACCTTGGTGTATCCTGACACCCAGACACACTCAACCTCAAAGACTGGCTCCCCCCTCCTTGCACCCAGAGGCACAATCAGAAACACACTCGCCCCCCCCCACGCACACAACACAGGTACAAACCAGGGCACAAAATCACTTTTGCACATGAGGTATTCTCACAGAAGCAAGCACTCACTCATGCACACAATTACACACACACGCACGCAGGTGCATACACACACACACACACACACACATCCAGAGACACAAAGACACTGATAAACACAGATGCAGCCAGGCACAGGCATGCCTACACAGAAAAGCAAGCCCACGTTTATACTTATGCACACTGACCCCTCCAGATACACACACACACACACACACACACACAAGCGCCTCCAAACACTGGCGCAGGCACGCTCGCAGCCCACCCTGCACACGCACCCTTTTGTGCACACGGTGTGCACATGTGGTGTGCACAGGGACGGCGGGGCCTCTAAAGGCATCTTCAGGCGCAGGCTGAGCTTTCAGCCCAGTCGGTGCCAACACTGCCACCGTGTGGCGGAAGGAGTGCAGTGCACAGGCCACAGGGTTAGACCGCCAGGCGGGTGGAGAGGCGCTGGGAAGGGAGCAAGCCAGGTCTCCCTCCAAATCCTGGGCCTCTCCATCTAGATGAGCTGGCTGCCGTTTGGCCAATTCAAAGTGAAACAGGTCACAGTTCTGAAGGACCGGGGTCGGGCCACGTGGCAGCTGGAGCTGGCTACTGCGGACCAGTGCTGCCTGCCCAGCCCAGCCCTGCCTGCTCCCTTGGCCCGTGTCTCTGTGCCCCATGGCCCGCTAGTGCCAAGAGCGGGGTGGGCAGCCCCAGGCTAGCGTAGAATTGTGCTAAGTCCCTTATGTGCTCCCAGAGAGACCAGGGTTCATCCCCGCCTGTGCTTTTATTTTTTTAATTTATTGTTGTTGTTGTTGTTTGTTACTGGGGATTGAACCCAGGGGTGTTCTACCACTGAGCTATACCCCCAGCCCTTTTTAAAAATTTCTTACATTGAAATAGGGTCTCACTGGGTTACTGTGCACTGGCCTCAAACCTGCAACTGAGATATTTGATTACTTCAATTTCCTGCACCTAAGATTTAAAATAAGAAGCATCGTTTTGGAGCCAGCCGTGGTGGTCTCAAATCCAAGAGCAACTACTCAGTGTGTGATTTAATCTCCCTGAGCCTCAGTTTCCCCATCTTCAGAAATAGATAATGGTGCGTTCTTGACGAGCTTGTGTGGCTGGGCGTAGCATGGTAGAAGACCGAGGCCTGGACAAGGTCCTTCCAGACTGTTCTCCCAAGGGAGCCCATCACTGGGAGATCTCAGCAAATATGGATGAATAGATGAATAATTAAAGTACAGGTTGGAGCAGGACACAGTGACACATGCCTGTGATCCCAGTACCTAGGAGGCCGAGACAGGAGGAGCACAGGTTCGAGGCCAGCATGCAGTAACTTAGTGAGACCTTGTTTCAAAATTAAAAATACAAAGGGCTGGGGGTGTAGCTCGGTGGTAGAATGCCCCTGGGTTCAATGCCCAGTACCACAAAACCAAAACAACCCACAGTATTCAGAAATTCTCATTTTGAAAAACTGATATATGTACGTGTCACATTTCTTGATTCTTAGATGTCCTTTTTTTTACATTTTAACATTTTTAACATCAGGGTGTGTATTCTAATTAATATATATATTTAATGCAGTAATTCTTTTTTCCCTACAAGCTGTGCAATTAAATCAATGGTGCCTCCTGTAATCAATGTTATACACACACATACATATATACACACATACATATATATATACACACATGTATATAATACACACATATGAAAAATTCCAGAAAAAAACCCAGAATGCTAAGCATCATTAATTCTAGGTGATTGTCACTTTCTTCTTTAAACCTTTCTGTACTGTCTGGATTTTATAAACTGAACACAAATCACTATTATAATCAAATGAGAAAATCAGCCGGGCATGGTGGCGCATGCCTACACTGCCAGTACTTGGGAGGTTGAGACAGGAGAATCTCAGGTTTGAAGCCAGCCTCCGCAACTTAGCAAGACCCTGTTTCCAAGTAAAAAATTTAAAAATAGGGCTGGGGGTGTAGCTTAGAGGTAGAAAGCCCCTGGCTTCAATCCCCAGAAACACACACACACATACACACACAGAAATATAGCAAGCAAGCAACTTAGCAAGACCCTGTTTCCAAATAAAAAAATAAAATAGGACTGGGAGTTTATCTTGGAGGTAGAATGCCCCTGGGTTCAATCCCCAGCACCAAGAGAGAGAGAGAGAGAGACAGAGAGAGAGACAGAAAGAGAGACAGAGAGAGAGACAGAGAGACAGAGACCCCTATTTCTATATTGCAAAACAAAACAAAGCGTCAGCTACAAAAAAAAAAAATCCAAAGCTCTCGAGACCACAGCTTATGAGAATAATTGCTGCCTAGAGCCATGGACACCAGTCGTAGGAACCAGAGGCAGGAGATGGGGTTTCAGGGGGTTTTGCGACTGGGCCTCCTCAGATAGGAAGGGATGGGTCGTTGGAGAACAGTCTTGGGGGCTGCAGGCAGCAGACACAGTCTGAAAAGACGCCTGGGGACCGGGAGCTGCGCCCCAGCGCTGCAGAGAGTGGATGAGCAGAGTCCAGGCAGAGGGCAGTGGTGGCCGGAGGTGGATGATGACGCTGGCTGACATTTGTTGCACACTTACTGTGTGCTAGGAACTGTTCTCGGTGTTTCATATGTGCTTGTTATGATGAACCGTAGCCCTGAATTCATATGTTGACATCCTGACCCCCACTACCTCGGAATGTGGCTGTACTCAGGGACAAGTCTTTTTGTTTGTTTGTTTGTTTGTTTGTTTGTTTGGGGATTGAATCAAGGGGCATTTTACCTCTGAGTTACACCCCCCAGCCTATTTTATTTTTTATTTTGAAACAGGATCTCGTTAAGTTGCTGAGGCTGGCCTCGAACTTGCGATCCTCCTATCTCAGCCTCCCAAGTCCTGGGATTACAGGCGTGTGCCACAATCCTGGCTCACAGACAGGTCTTTAAAGAGGTCGTGAAGTTAAAAAGAGGCCATTAAGATGGGCCCTAATCCAATATAATTGGTGTCTTACAAGAAAAGTAGAAAGGACACATGTGCACAGAGGGAAGAGTGCGGGAGGCACAGGGAGGAGGAGACAGCCTCCATCAGGCCAGGGAAAGAGGCCTCAGGAGATACCAAACCTGCCGGCACCTCCATCTCAGACTCCCTGCCTCCAGAAGAGGGAGGAAATATGTTTCTGTCCTTTAAGCTTAAAATATTTAGTTCTCCCTACAATAATCCCATGGGGTGTCTCAGCTATCTCCCGCTGTGTAACAAGCTGCCCCAAGCCTACTATCTTGGATATCAATCATGACTTATTTGGCTCTAGAGGTAGGCAGAGTCGTCTCCACGCTGCGTTAACTGGAGCAGATGACTTTCAAGAATGGTTCACTCAAGGGACAGGTGAGTCACTGCCCGCTGTGGACAGGATACCTGCGATGGCCTGTCCATGTGGCTGTGTAGTTTCCTCACAGCACGGCCACTGGATTATGAGACAGGGCATCCCAAAAGACTAAGACCAAAGCACATGGCATTTTAATGACCTAGCTTCAGGATTTTTTTTTTTTTTTTTGCGGTACTGGGGATTGAACCCAGGGGCGTTCTACCTCTGAGCTACACCCCCAGTCCTATTTTTTATTCTTTATTTTGAAACAGGTTCTCACAAGGTTGCGGAGGGCCTCACTAAGTACCTGAGGCTGGCCACGAACCTGGATCCTCCGGTCTCAGCCTCCCAAGTACTGGGATTACAAGCGTGTGCCACCACGCCCGGCTAACTTCAGGAACTTATCTGTCAAGGCAGTGACCCAAGTCCACCCGAGTTCAAGGGAGTGAATACCATCCCCGCCATCCCAGGGGAACAGTGACAACGGTCTTGTGAGAAGAGCTTGCATCCTGGCTGGCATCTTTGGAACTCGCAGTCTGTCACAGTAGGTAGTATCATTATCCCCATTTCACAGATGAGGAAATGCAAGTGGAGAAAGGATTTAAGTGACCGGCTAAGAGCATGGGGCCTATATGCGGTAGCATGGGGTAGGTTGGTGCTGGGTCGCGAAAGGCTTTGAATGCCAAGTTCAAAGTTTAGGTTTCAAGCAGGTGGGCTGAGTAAATTATGTCATTTGTAGGAAAATAGGTAGAACTTGAGATCGTTATGCTAAGTGAGATCAGCCGGGCTCAGAAAGTCAAGGATTGTTATGTTTCCTCTCATATGGGGAGGCTAGAGAGAAAACAGGCAAGAAAAGAGACTTCGGATAAAAGAGGAGACTAGTAGGAGAGTGGAAGGGGACGGGGCGGGGGAAGGGCGCTTGAGGAAGGAAACAGGTCAAATAACACTGCGCCCTCTATGAAGGAATCGCCGGCAATCTCACTAACATGTACGGAGAGGGAGGGGGAGCAGGGCGGGGTCCGGAGGGAAACGGAGGGGTGAACACATAGACAAATGTATCGCTTTGAATCTCACTATGGCGTATAATTACAATGCACCAATAAAATTATTAAAAAATAATGAAAAAAAAGTAGGTGGGCAATAGGGAGCCACTGAGCTCTTTGAAGCAGAGAGCAGCGTCCTTAGACTTGTGTGCGAAGAAAATCACTCTGGCAGCCAGGCATGGTGGTGCACGCCTCAAATCCCAGTACTTGGGAGGCTGAGACAAGAGGATCGCAGGTTCAAGGACAGCCTCAGCAAGTAGTGAGACTCCTAGCAACCTCGCGAGCCCCTGTTTCAAAAATAAAAATAGAATAGGGCTTGGGGTGTAGCTCAGAGGTAGAATGCTCCTGGGTTCAATCCCCAGTACCAAAAAAAAGAGAAAAAAGAAAATCATTTTGGCTGCAGAGTAGGAGGAGGGGGGTGGGATCTGGAAGCACGGAGGAGGCTGGGGCCACAGTCCTGGGGGAAGGGCGTGGCCCCACCGGGCCTGCTTGGGGGCTGCCAGGGCCTTGCGGCTCCTAGGCAGAGGGCTCTGGGTGGTGACTGTCCCAGCCCTCCCCCAAGACGCACTGTTGCATAAGCTATCCTGTGGCTTCTCCAGACCCTCCACCCTCAGGGCGTCTTCTGGGACCCTGGCAGCCCCCCCAGGGCTCTCGCCACCTGCTGGGTTCGATCTCACTGCACAACGCTACCACATAAGGAACGGGTCCTCGGTGTTTGCTAAATGAATGAATGAATGAATGAATCAGAGGCAGGCAGCAAAAGAAAACATATTAATAAACCAAGGGAGGAAAAGGCGAATATGACTTAAAACTGCCTGGAATCAGAGATTTGGGATTTCTACCCGATGATGACTAGTGGCCTGCTCAGAAATGGGGGGAGGGCAGGAGTTTCACAACTAGGCAGAGCAAAAGAAAAAGAAAATCCGCCGGGCATGGTGGCGCACGCTTGTAATCCCAGTACTTTGGGAGGCAGAGACCTGAGGATCCGGGTTCGCGCCCAGCCTCAGCTCTCTCTCTTTCTCTCTCTCTCTCTCTCTCTCTCTGTCTCTCTCTCTCTCTACTTAGTGAGGCCCTCAGCAACCTCGCGAGACCCGGTTTTAAAATAAAGTATAAAAAATAGGGCCGGGGGTGTAGCGCAGAGGTAGAACGCCCCTGCGTTCAATCCCCGGTACCGCAAAAAAAAAAAAAAGAAAGAAAAAGAAAACCTCTGCGAAGGCCAGGTTGGACCTCAGGGGCCCTCACATCCCTGCCCCGTGAGTGACCGCCACGTACCTTCAGCATGGTATTTCACCTTCAAAGGCTCAGTTTTCTCAGCTGCAAGATGGGGATGAGAGCAGCGCCTCCCTCCCCGGGCTGTGGTGCACACAGGGAGGCACTGGCTGGATTTAGGGGCTGGCGGGAGCGGGACGGCAGAGGCCCCAGCAGCAGGGTCGTTTGGAGTGATGACTCACTCCTGTTTCGTCTCCTCCTCCAGACTGGGGGCGCCTTAAGGACAGGAACTGTGCCCGGGGCTCCGCGGACCTGGCTAGAGGAAGGCTCCGGTGGTCTTGCAGGTTGGGTGTAGGAACCCGATTCCCTATGGGCTGTCTGCAAAGGGCCGCAGGGCAGTGGACAAGGAGGACAGGCAGCCACTTCTCTGGCGACTGTCTTACCCTCCGCTGTCCGGATGTCAGCCGGGAAGCCCAGGGCTGGAGGCCCCGTGACGGGCAACCAGGCCTGTAGGAACCAGGCTGGGTGAAAAAGGAACTTTCTAGCAGCCAAGAACCAGAGAGAAAAGAGGCAGGAAGGGGACGCCTGAGTTGAGGGAGCACCTACAACATGCAAAGAGGAGGTTGTCTTGGTGTCCCCATTTTACAGATGGGGAAACTGAGGCTCAGGACCATTACAGCTGGTGAGGACTTTGAGCCCGGGCCTCACTGACCCCGGATTGCGTGCTTTGTCTGTTATCACTCTGCCTCTGGAGACATTTTTTTTTGGGGGGGGGACGATGTTCTCAGGGTGGTGAGGTGCCTGCCTTAGGTCCCTGTTCCCCAAGCGCCGCTGCTTGGGCTCCTCTTGAACTGGTCCTCACAGTGTCCTCCGCACCTCCTGGGCCGTCCTTCCAAATTCTCCACCCACAGCAGCCTAGACACAGAGAAAGCAAAGAAGAAGGAAACCCCGGAGTCCACGCGCACAAGGAGTGGACCGGGAGGGTTGAGAGACCCTTGCTGAGCCAAATTTGGGGAGGAAGGACCACGGGCAGGGCCGGTGGTCCCCAGATGTCCCACCTTCCCCCTGGGACCAGCTTCACCTTTGGATCCCAGGGCCCCCGCACCTGTGTCCCAGAGCGGCCTGGAAGGAAGAGCCCATATTCCCACAGGTTCTAGAATCTGAACACGGGGCTCTGAGCTGGGCTCGGGGCTTCAAGCTGAACTCACCCCCTTCCTTAGCCTCATGATTTTCACCCCACCGGGACCCCTGCTGGCCACCTCTCGGCCCCCCCCTCTGCCGCCCTGGGCAGGGCTGGAGTCATCTGGTGCCAGCGACGGGCACCCAAATCGGCCAGGGCACCCGAAGGCCGTCAGCGCCCGGCAGGGCCTCAGCCTGGCCCAGACCCTGTCCAGCTGGCTCGGCGCAGGGCCGGGGCTCGCAGCCCTTTGGACAGGGATCGGCTCAGCTCCGCATCCAGCAGCCTGGCCTCCAGCCAGGCCAGGTCCTGGACCCCCTCCTCAGCCAGGCCCCCGCCCGCCTCCCCCGGTTCTGTTGGATTTGACACTCGCCCTGCGGCCCAGACTCCCAGGACCCCGCAGCCCCGCCTGGGGACCCAGCCCGGGTTCCAGCTGGCTGGCGAGCCCAGCCAAGCATCCCGCTCCCGCGACATCCCTGAGTGACAGGAAACAACTCGTGCCTTCCAAGAGGCGAGGCTCTGACAAACACTCACTAGGAAATAATAAAGTGGCAAAATAATTCCGCATCGGACACACTTACCAGAGCAGAAAGCGTCTGCCAAGGAGACAACATCTTGTACCATCTATCTTCCTTAAATCCCCACGCTGTGACAAAGTGGAGGGCCAAATCATGATGAATGGCCGGACACACCGAGCCAGTACCTGCTCTGTAACGAGCGCGGCCCGGGGAAGGGCGCTAATGAAGATCTGCGCCCCCGCCCCAAACCCGGCCGCGGCGGAAACAAGTCTTTATTACGAAATTGGCGCCCGGTTCCCCGACCACGCAGACCCGAGGCTCGAGGTGTGACAGGAATTAACGGCGGCCCCCGCGGGGTCAGCCCGGCCTGCCGGCGGTGCAGAGACAAACGGGTTCGGCTCCCGCCACCGCCCCGCGTCTGCTTGACAAGGCGGGAACACGCCTCGGTTTTGTTCCTGGCCGGCCCGCCATCATTTATTCTGCTGCCTCATTTGAATATGATGAATACCGTAGTCCTTTATTTGTTCACAACCACCCAATAATTGTAGATCCGTGGGCTTTGGGGCAATTAATCACATTTTTCCCTCCACCAATCCACTATAAACATGACATTGAACAATAAAGTACATTAACCTCTGCTTTGCACAAAACTTTGCTTATTTAAACACCGCAAGGTTATTTGTTTTCTTTCTTGCCAGGCCCCTGCCACCGGGGAAGGGTAGCAGGGAGAGAAGGTCCACCCCGTACCCACAGCCACCCGGCCGCCCGCTCCCCAGCTCAGCGGGGTCAGCAGCGAGCCGCGTGGCTGCAAGCCCTGGGTGGGCTTGGCCAACGAGGGCTGCCACGGTGTGTGTCTGTGCGTAGGTGTGACTACAGGCACACGCATGTGGCTGTGTCACCTGTGTGTTTGCGTGTACATATGTGTTTGTGTGGGTCTATGGGTCTGCTCTCAGAATAGAGGTATGTGCTTACATATATGCATGTATCTGTACATATGTAAGTGTGTGTATATATGTGTACATGCATAAGCATTCTCGTACGTGCACATGTGCGTGTGTGTGTGTGTGTGTGTGTGTGTGTGTGTGACCACTTTAAATTATGGTTGCAGCCAGGTGTGATGGCGTACACTGGTAATCCCAGTACTTGGGAGTCTGACACAGGAGGATCACAAGTTCGAAGACAGCCTCAGCTAGTAGTGAGACTCCCATCAAACTAGTGAGACCCTGTTTCAAAATTAAAAAATAAAATAGGGCTGGGGGTGCAGCTCAGAGGTAGAATGACCCTGGGTTCAATCCCCGCAGCACCACAAAAATAACTAACTAACTAACTAAATAAATAAATAAATGTTGCAAGTTCTTTCGTGTTCCTCTGATCAAGAGATGGGATCTATTCCCCCCTCCTTTATCTTTATCCTTTTCTTTCTTTTTAATTGCACTGGGGATTGAGCTCAGGGGTCTACCTCTAAGCTACGCCCCCAGCCCTTTTTTATTTTGAAACAGGGACTTGCTGATCACGAACCTGTGATCATCCTGTCTCAGCCTCCCAAGTACTGAGATTACAGGCGTGCGCCACCACACCTGGCTTTGAGCATGCGTGGGCTAGTTGACTGCTTGACCTAAGGAGTGGGACGGGGGTGACACTGTAACGTCTGCAGCCTCTGCCTGTGTGTAGAACACTCCACCCTGGAGCCCTGAGCTGCTGTTTAAGAAGCCCGGCTACTGTGAGGCCATGCGAGAGCCGTCACGGGGAAGGCCTGAAGCCTAAGAGAGGGAGAGAGACTTGATGAGCACCAGCCAGGTAAGCCATCCCAGCCCAGGTGTCAGACCCGTGAGTGAGGCGCCGCCAAGCCATCTGATCCCTCCCAGCGGGGCCCTGGACGCGGATTGCAGGCAGGCCATCCCCTCTCTGCTGCTGCAAGGCCGAGTCCACAGAACCCAGCGGCGTGGTGGAATGGTATTGTTTTCTGCCAGCAAGATCGGCGTGGGGTTCTATGCAGCAACGGATAATCGATACCAGGGCCCGAGAGTCTATACACGTGTGTGTGTGTGTGTGTGTGTGTGTGTGTGTGTATCTGTGTGTATGTGTGCACTCATGGGTGTGTGTGTATGTGCACTCATTCCATCACTCAGTGCCTTACTGAGCACCTGCTGGGCCAGTTTCCCCCTCCCCCTCTTTCTCTTTTTCTCTCTCTCTTTGGTACGGGGGATTAAACCCAGGGGCCTTCTACCTCTGAGCCACACCCCCAGCCCTATTTTAATTTTTATTTTGGAGCAGGCTCTCGCTAAGTTGCTGAGGCAGGCCTTGAACCTGCGATCCTCCTGTCTCAGCCTCCCAAGTACTGGGATCACAGGCGTGCAACGCCACACCCGGCAGTCGGTGGCTTTTGTACGTGTTACTGGATTAGCATTTGAAGAAGAGCCTGTGTGGGTGTCTGCGTGTGTTTGCCTATGTATGTGTTCATGTGACTTTTGTAGCATGTGTATATATATCTGAGGAGTGTATGTGTGCGTGGTGTGTGTGTGTGTGTGTGTGTGTGTGTGTGTTTGTGTGTGTGAAGTGCTCTGGAGGGACAGTGCAGGGGGCCCAGCCTCCTGTCGAAGGGCTAGTCAGGCAGGTGAAGCGGAGGCGGGTTGACCTCAGCAGGGCTGTACTCATGGAGTTCTTAGAAGCCGGAGCGTTGGGCAGGCGAGCCGTCCACTCAGAATCTCATGGAGAAGGAAGTGCTGCGGAGAGTGCTGGGCCTCATGGGTAGGGGCTAAGCACCAGCTACACCAGGGAGAACCCACGTGCCAATAACAGGGGCTCAGACAAGCGGGTGGAGTAGACCCACTGGACGGAATATAGGGTGCCTTCGAAAATAGCATCTTCAGCTGGGCATACTGGTACATGCCTGTAACCCCAGTACTTGGGAGGCTGAGACAGGGGGATTGCAGGTTCGAGGCCAGCCTCAGCAACTTAGTGAGACCCTCAGCAACTTAGTGAAACCCTTTTCCAAAATAAAAAATTAAACAGGACTGGGGTGTGGCTCAGAGGTAGAATGCCCTTAAGTTCAATCCCTAGCACCGCCTGCCCCCAAAAAAGAAAAGAGTAAAGAAAAAGAAAAAGAAAGTAGCATCTTCAAGAAATAGCTAATTATCAGAAAAATTCTCCTAAAATGATAACAAATTCTGCTAAGAACTGATAAAGCAATCCTTCACAAAGAGAGGCCATCATCAGATGAGTCTCCCTGAACTCACAGCCACCAAACATCTTGGCTTGTGGGGACTCTCCTCCTCACCAGGTTGACAGAGCAGCTGCTCCTCCCCTGCCGGAGGCTCCTCCCTCCCCCAGAGGAAGCTCCTCCCTCGTGTCAATCACTGCGCCCCAGACAGCTGCCAGGGCGGGCTGGAGAGAGGTTAGTAAGCCTTAGGGCGTGGTTGGCAGCCATCGATTTGGTGAATTTGTCCTTTTCTATTACCATCAGAGAAGGGGAAACAGACAGCAAGAGTTACGTGTCGTCGTGTGGGTTTGCCCAGAACCTATGTTCACTCTCTCGTTCTCAATCACAAATAGTCCAAGGAGATCTGGACCGGCCCCGCACTGCAGAAAGCATCACGTGGACGCCATCGCGCTGCCCGTCCAGGAGGGGAAACCGAGTCCATCGACCCGTGACGTCACACTGATAAGCACACGCCCAGGAGAGGGTGTTCGTGTATTTATAATTTATGTAAGTGGCATCGTACAGCATTGCTTTTCTCTTACTTTGTTTTGGATACTGGCCTTTAAAAATCTGTTACCCAGGCGTGGTGGCACATTTCTGTAATCCCAGTACTTGGGAGGCTGAGACCGGAGGATCCGGGTTCGCGGCCAGCCTCAGCTATTTAGTGAGGCCCTCGGCAACTTAGTGAGACACTGTTTCAAAATAAAGAATAAAAAATAGGGCCGGGGGTGTAGCTCGGAGGTAGAATGCCCCTGGGTTCCATCCCCAGTACCGCAAAAAAAAAAAAAAAAAATTAAATAGGGCTGGGGGGAAGGGTGTAGCTCGAAGATAGAATGCCCCTGGATTCAATCCCAGTAACACACACACACACACACACACACACACACACACACACACACACACGATCTGCGTTGCTCTGTTTCTGTGGTCCTTTGCTTCCCCATGCGAGTGGGGTCAATTCGGATTGCTGCTCTCTGCACACACCCTTGCGGATTTCCCACTGTGCACCTCTGTTGGAGTTGCTTTGTGTCCCAGGGTCCATGTGTGCGTATTTGCATAAGTGGTGTGGGATCGCTCTCCAGAAAGGCCGTCCCAATTTACACTCCCGTTGGCCATGTGTGAGGAATCCTGTCTTCTTCGTGTCTGCCATTAATTGGTATTACCCCGGCTTCCTAGTTTTTGCCAGACTAAAGGTGTGAAGTGCTCTCTCGTTTTAATTTGCATTCCTTTGACTGCTAATGAGTCTGAGCATCACTCCACCCGCTTATTAGCTTCTGGGGTTTCCTCTTCTGTAAATCACCTGTCATATCATTTGCCCATTTTTTTCTGTTGGAGTCGATGTCCTCTTCGTGCGCTTTCAGAGTCCCTTGTGTGTTCTAGGTGTTAATCCCTTGTCAATTTTAGGCTTTGACCAAAAAAAAAAAATCTTAATCCTATCACCCGACTCTTAATTGGCCCACGCTATTTCTTTGTTAAACACAATTTCTAATTTTGATGTAATCACATTCGGCAAATTTGTTCACTGTGGTTTGTGCTTTTAAAGTTTTGTGAAATAAGTTTCCCTTCTTTTCCCTAGGCCCAGCGATACCCCCCCACTTGTTTCTATTAACCCTATGATTTTTGACATCCACATTTAAATGTATGACCCATCTTGAGTCCCCCTCGTATGTGAAGCTAAATAGGAATCCGGTTATAATTTTCTTTGTAGAAGGAGGAGCCAGTTTCCCCAGTCTATATGCAAAACAATCTGTCCTTTTCCCGCTGACTTGGGGTACCACTTCCTTTATTCCCTTTAAATTCCCGTTCTTATAGGTAGGTCTCTGGGTTCTCCATTTTGTTTCATTGATACATTTGTCCAGTCTTGTGCCACACCACAGTTTTCTATTTAGTATATTTTTCATATAGTTTCTATTTCATAATATCTTAATTACTATGGCATTGTTGTAGGTCTTAATATTTGGTGGGGAAAATCATTCCCCTTCACCATTTAAAAGAAATTGACTTAGTTCTTTATGGACCTTTCATTATTTCATATAATTTTTGGAGTATATTTACTGTTTTATATATATATATATATATATATATATATATATATATATACACACACACATATATAACACACATATGTTATATAACATACATATATGTGTGTATGTATATACATATATACATATACGTATGTTTATACACAGAGACACACATATATACACACAAATAACTGTAACTATGATTAGGACTCAGTAAATTTGTGAATTAATCTTGGGAGTTTGACTTGGTCATAGCACTGTCATCCTATCCAAGGGATGTCAGTTACTCGAGTTCATTTCATAGAGGTTTTATATGTTCTTGGTTTCATTCCCAGATACTTAGTGATTTTTGTTGCTCTCACTATGGTGTTTTACTTTTTGTGACATTCGCTTACTTGTATAATTTCTTTTGTTAATAACTTCTTATAATTATATTTGTCGCTTTTTGTACTGAACATTTAATTACACTTTCTAGTTGGTTGTTGCTGGTGTAGACAATCATTATTGATTTTTGTAGGTAAACTGTGTGTCCGGGCAACTTCAGCAGATTTCTCATACTCATTCTAATAACTGGCCTATTAAGTTTCATTTATATCCATCTAGATGGGTAATCATATCTACAAATAATGTCTTCCCTTCCAAATTTCACAGTCTTCCTATCTTCCTTGTAGTATTAGTTAGAATTGCTAATACTATGACAAACATTATCAGTTATAAGGGATACTGAAATCGTATAGCTATCTGTCTAAAATGTCCTTTTTTATGTATGTTATTTGCTTTGAGGTGCATAATCTTTATCAAATTAAGGAAATATTTTTCTACTCCAACTTTTGTAATTTTTTATCATAACAAGGTATTTACATTATCAAATGCTCTTTCTACATCAATTAAGATTATCATGTATTATTTTTCTCCCTCTATTAATGTGTTGAAATAAATGGACATTTTTTCTGATGTTGAACTATCCTTGCATTCCTGGAATATGATGCATTATTTTAATACACTGCTAAATTTATTTAGCAAAAATTTCACTTAGGAGTTTTGTTTTGTTTTTGCAGTACTGGGGATCAAACCCAGGACCTGGTGCATGCTAGGCAAGCACTCTTCCACTGAGCTCCACACCCAGGCCATTGTGTAGGATTCTTGAACTCATGTCTATAAGTAAAACAGGCCTTTCCCTTTCTTGCGTAGTTCCTGTCTGGCTTTGGAATCAGGAATAGACTATAAACATTAGCTGGGAAAAGTTCTCTGTAATTTTTTTTTTCTGAAACAATTGAAAAAATAGAGGATAACTGTTCCTTACAAATTTAGTAGAATGCATATGTAGAGCCATTTAAATCCATCTGAGCCTACGTTGCTTTTTGTTTTTGTTTTTGGAGGGAGGATAGGAATAAGAGATATTCAACTACAATTTCATTATTTTAAATATTTGTCTGTTCAAGCTTATTTATTTGTTTGTACAAGTTCGCTTCCTCTTGTACAAATTTTGGCATTTTACATTTCCCTATAATGGATGGTTAAGTATTTCATAAGGATTTGTAATTGAACTTATTAGCAGCTAGCTCTTCATAATACTCTTTTGTTATTATTAACTTCGCTCTCTCTGATTTATTTATTTATTTATTTATTTATTTTGGTACTAGGGATTGAAGCCAGGGGCATTCTACCTCCCAGCTATACTCCCAGCCCTTTTTAATTTTGAAACGGGGTCTTGCTGAATTGCTGAGGGCCTTACTGAGTTGCTGAGGCTGGCTTCCAACCTGGGAACCCACCTGTCTCAGCCTCCCAAGTACTGGAACTACAGGAGTGTGCCACGACTCCTGGCTATCTCTCTTTTTTAATTAGTTGGGGTTTTTTTCCATGATCAAACTTTTGGCTTTGTCATCTCAACTTCTTCATTATTTCACTGACTAGTGTGTTCATCTTTATTATTTCTCTCCTTTTTCTTTGGAGTTTGTCCTTGTTTGCTCTTTTTATTTCTTGGTAAGAATAAAAGATGTGTGTATGCACCCACTACAAAGTATGTATGTTAGTCAGCTTTCCATTACTATATGCCCAAGATAATTAACTTATAAAGAGAAAAGGTTCGTCGCGGCTCATAGCTTTGGAGTTTCCATTCTATGATTGATTGGCCCCATCGCTTTGGGTCTGTGGCCAGGCAGCACACAGTGGCAGGAGTGTGTAGCTGACCAAAACCACTCATCTCATCAGCCAGGAAGCAAAAGGGAGCAACTGGACAGTGGAGGCTCAGAATCCCCTTTGGAGGCACGCCCTCCATGACCCGAGGACCTCCCGCTAGACCTTGGCTCTCAATGATTCTGTGCCCTCCTCATAGCACCACCCTGGGGACCAGGCCTTTAATACATGGACCTTTGGGGGATGCATATCCAAATCATAGAACTGTGCAATTCTCATGTTCTGCATGTTAGCTAAACACTCTTATATTTGCATTTAAAACTGGCATTGCCCAATATACACATGAACAGAAAGACCGATGCTAGTAACTTAAAAGTTTAAAGATTTATTCACTTAAAACAACATTAAATTGCATATTAAAATAATATGTCAAGGCCGGGTGTGGTGGCGCACGCTTGTAATCCCAGTACTTTGGGAGGCGGAGACCAGAGGATCCGGGTTCGCGGCCAGCCTTAGCTCTCTCGCTCTCTCCCTGTCTCTCTCCCTGTCTCTCTCTCTCTCCCTAGTGAGCCCCTCCGCAACTTCGTGAGACCCGGTTTCAAAATAAAGTATAAAAAATAGGGCCGGGGGCGTAGCGCGGAGGTAGAATGCCTCCGCGTTCAATCCCCGGTACCGCAGTAATAATAATAATAATAATAATAATATGTCAAAAGCCAGGCATGGTCACACATGCCTGTAATCCCAGTACTTGGGAGGCTGAGACAGGAGGATCACAGGTTCGAAGCCAGCCTCAGCAGTTTAGAGAGGCTCTCAACAACTTAGTGAGACTCTGTTTCTAAATAAAAAATGAAATAGGGCTGGGGGTGTAGCTTGGAGGTAGAATGCCCCTGGGTTCAATCCCTGGCATCACAAAATAGTAAAATAAATAAAAAATAAAAATAATATGGTGGAAAAAGTTTATATTTTAGTACCTTTGTATTTTTCACCTGTTTTATGAACAAGGGTCCTGTGTTTTATTTTGCACTGGGCCTGGAGAATCAGTAGCCAGACCTGGGATCCCGCCCTGACGGGCTCACTCGGCTTTTCCATCCTTTGCTCTTATTCACCAGCCAGACGGAGCCACAGGAAACTCTCTTCTCCCTGCCTCTCTCACAGAACCATGTTCCTCCCCGAGAAGCTGATGCCCCTGTGTTCCTGTACACATGTGTAACATGCACTGCAAGATGGAGGCATACTCGGGTACAAGCTTGTAGCTTGATGTTCTCAAATGACATGTCATGAACATGTCCTCCTGCTATAACCATTCGGAAACACCTCTTCCTATCTATGTATTATCCTAACATATAGGTAGACCAAAATTTAGCCACCCACTGTTTGTTTGTGTGTGTGTGTGTGTGTGTGTGTGTGCGCGCGCGCGCGTGTGTGGCACTGGGGATTGAACCCAGGGGCATTCTACCTCCAAGCTACACCCCAAGCCCAATTTTATTTTTTTTTTTAAACAGTCTTGCTAGGTTGATGAGAGTCTCACTACTTGCTGAGGCTGTCCTTGAACCTGCAATCCTCCTGTCTCAGCCTCCCAAGTACTAGAGTTACTGGTGTGCGCCACCATGCCTGGCTGCCACCTGCTATTTTACAAGATTTTAGCAACATTCTCCTAAGACTTTGTGAGCAAATAGTACCTAGAAACAAGCAAGTTTCTGGTATAAATCAGCTAATACTGATGGAATAAATAAAATAATGAATTTGTGAATATTTTCTTAAATTCTGATAGGACTGTGTCAAGGCCAAGAGGTACAAAATTTGAAATTTTTTTACTATTGTTTCAAAATGTAGTACCAGTTTGAATGAGCAGCGAATGAATTTTTTCTCTCACTATTGTGAATTTTTAAATCCCTTCCAACTTAATAGGCCAAAGTTTCCATTTTTATTTTATTTTATTTTTGGTACTGGGGATTGAACCCAAGGACGTTCTACTTCTGAGCTATGCCCCCAGCCCTATTTTATTTTTCATTTTGAAATAGGATCTCACTAAGTTGCTGAGGCTGTCCTCGAACCTATGATCCTCCTGTCTCAGTCTCCCATGTACTGGGATTACAGGCATGCACCACCATGCCCGGCTCCATTATTAAACGAATGGTCATTTCTTTGATTTCTAGAAACTCTGAAACTCGAGGGTCATCTGTATTCTCCTTTCTATGATCTATCATGGTATTGTTCGCCTATTTCCTGCTGAGCATTCTTTTCCTCACTGATTAGTAAGACTTTTTTATATACTGATATTGATTCTAAGTTTGTCGTCTATTGCCAAGTATTTTTCTTACTTTGCAGTTTGCTTTGTTATTTTACTTGTTTTTAAATGCTTTTTAAGGAGTGTGTGTGTGTGTGTTTGTGTGTGTGTGTGTGTGTGTGTAACTGCAGATTGAACTCAGGGGCATTCTACCTCCGAGCTACATCTCAGCCCTATTTTATTCTTTATTTTTTGAAACCGGGTCTCACTAAGTTGTGGAGGGCCTCACTAAGTAGCTGAGGCTGGCCACAAACCTGTGATCCTCCTGTCTCAGCCTCCCAAGTACTGGGACTACAAGCGTGCGCCACCATACCGGGCGAGGAGTTTACTTTTAAGAAGTTAAATTTCTCTATCTTTTGCTTTACAGGTACTACCTTTACATGTATCTCAGGAAGCTCAGCCTCCATAGAGCCCCCTGCTTCCCCTGGAGAAAAGAAACATGTTACCTAATATTACTTGTTGACTACATCAACAAGTTCCTCCACCGCCTGGTTGGTCTCTGCCAATGAGGAGCCCAAAGGACATTAAAGAAAGGGAGGACAGTGAATTCAGCTATTGGTTCCCTAGCCTCCTTCTTTCTTAGATTGGCTGTTTCTCTGTTTCATGCCTCTGTCTCTCTCAAAGCAATTGATAGTAGACATGAACCAACGGGAACCGCTCACGGTCTTGGAACCTAGTGGTAAGTCCGGGTATTGCACCTTCCTTGCAATTTCCCATATCCCCACACTGGGCAATTGTCCCTATGTAAATATGCCACCCTGAATTACCCCTTTGCCAATATGTGTTCTGTTTCCTGCTGGGACCCAGAATTAGATACATTCAATTTTATCACCTTTATCTCCATTTCATCTTAGGTTTTCAGTTAAATATATTCAATGTTTACCAAAGACCTTATACCAACACATCTCCAACTGTTTATTAATTGTCAGAGTATCTTTCTCTAGTATCCTCCTTAAAGAAGATTCAGGAACAGTACTATCTGGAGTCCTGCATGTCATAACTGTTTGGTTCGTACCCTTTATTTAATTTATTTATTTATTTTGATTTTTTTTTTTTTTTTTTTTTTTTTTGGTGGTACCAGAGATTGAACCCAGGGGCATTCTACCTCTGGGCTACACCCCCAGCCCTAATTTTTATTCTTTATTTTGAAACAGGGTCTCATTAAGTTGCGAAGGGCCTCACTAAGTAGCTGAGACTGGCGGCGAACCCGGATCCTCCGGTCTCAGCCTCCCAAGTACTGGGATTACAAGCGTGCGCCACCACACCCAGCCCCTTTATATTTTAACGAGAATTTTCCTGGATACAAACCTTTGGCCCATCTTCTTTCCTTTCATATCTTTAAAATGTTGCTTTATTTTTAAAACATAAAATGATATTACATGGAATTGTGATTCTATCCTGATTTTCTTTCCAAATACCTTGGATTTTATTTTTTACCTTAATGCCTAAAAGAGTTGTATTTTATCATTAAGGAACATAGTATCACTAGGCCAAGTCTCACCAAAACCATTCTATGTTTATTTCTTTTGGACAGAATGAGCTCTTTTAATAGTTAATCCAAATCTTCCTCTATCTCAAGAAATACATTTTAATTCATCTTTAAAATAAGCATTCTCTTCCATTAATCGGACATTCTTTTTTTAGGGCTTTCAATTGTACATTTATTGGATCTCTTGAGCCTAATGTTGACAACTATCATTTTCTTTAAAATCCTCTTTATTTCTGCTTGATCTTCATTTCTATTTTCTGTATTCATTTCCAACATTGATATTTTGAGAAACTTGCTCACTCTTGTATTCCTTCTCATTTAATCTTTATTTCTGAAGGAAAAAAACCCTCCCTTTGTCCACCTCACGACTGAGTTCTTCTGCGTCTGCTCTGTGCTGTTCTTTCAAAGCTTCTCCCATTTTATCGGTTGCTTTCAGCTCATTCAGCTTTGTGTCCACTTATGTTCTCCTTCTCTATCAGAATAGTATTGAGTTTATTTTCATCTTTTTTCTTATAAAAGTCTTTGGAGATAGATTGTATTTCTTTTTTTCTTGAATAAAAAATATGATTTTTTTTCTGGATTCTTAGAAGAAAGCTACCATAGAAGGAGCAGAGATGGGCCAGGTAGCTTTCTCTACCTTTTCTGTTATTACCAGGTACTAGTTCTTTGGGACCAAAAAAAAAAAATTAGGTTTGGTAACCTAATAAAAAAATAAGAAAGTAAAAATACACAAAATGATAATGACAACTCAAAAATAAACACAAATAGACAACTATAAGCATCGCAAGTAACACATCGCTCAACTGTATGAAAAAAAATTGAAAACTAGAAGAAATTGATACTTTTATTAGGAAAAAATAATTTATAAAAACTGACTCCAGAAGAGAAAGAAATAATAAGCAAACAAATCACCATAGAAGAAATAGAAAATGCTGTTACACATGTACCCACCTTTTCAAAAGGTGACCTACCCCAGACAGTTTTACAGGAGAGTTCTATCAATTTTAAAGGGACATATAGTACTCATGATACTCATGATACAAATTGGCACAGTGCCTACAATTTAAAAAAAATTTTTAAATTTGTTTTTCTGAAGCAGAACTATTTGATACAAAAATCCAACAAAGACACACACACACACATGCATACCACACACACATACATTTATAAATGTTCATACAAAAGTAAAAATTAAAATAGTAAGTAAAACTAATATACTATGACCAAGAGAAAGTTACTACAGTAATAGAGGAACGATTCCATATTTTATGATAAATTAAAGTCTATTAAAATCCATTTTAAAGCCAGGCATGGTGGCATATACCTGTAATCCCAGTACTTGGGGAGGCTGAGACAGGAGGATCACAGGTTTGAGCCCAGCCTCAGCAACTTAGTGAGACTCTGTTTCAAAATAAAAAAATTATAAAGGCTAAGGATGTAGTTCAGAGGTAGTACGCCCCTGGGTTCAATCCCCAGTACCATTAAAAAAATCAATTTTAAAAATCAATGATCAATTATGTGATAAGGCAAGCATAGTAACTTGTTAAAGATAAACTCTGAGTGGTAGATATACGCTTGTTTGTTGTAACATTCCTTCACCTTTGGCATGTTTGAAAAATTCCATAATAAAAGGTTGAGAAAATATCTATTAATATAATTCATCATATTAATAGGCCTAAGGAGAATGATCTTAGGATCATTTCCATAAACACTGAAGAGGCATTTGACAAAATTCAATATTTAGCCTTAATTTTTAAAACATTTAATGAAGTAGGAAGAGATAGTTATTTCTTTAGCATATAAAATAGATTCATCTCAACCCATAAGCCAGCATTATGCTTAATTGATACTTTTATTAGGAAAAATAATTTATGCTTAGTGCTTAATGGGAAAATTACCAAGCACATTCCCATTAAAGTCAGGATAAAATAAAAATGTTCAATATTACCCTGTTAGCCTATTATTTAGCATTGTTCTGGAAGAAATCACCAATATAATTAAAGAAAGACGTTAGAGGTATGAAAATAAGAATGCGAGATATTAAATTATCTTTTTGTTTTGTTTTTGTACTGGGGATTAAACCCAGGGGTATTCTACTTCTCAGCTATACCCCCAGTCCTATTTTACTTTTTATTTTGAAACAGGGTCTCGCTAAGTTGCTGAGGTTGGCCTTGGACCTGTAATCCTCCTGTCTCAGCCTCCCAAGTACTGAGATTATAGGCTTTGCAACACCATACCTGGATAGATCATCTTTATTGGTAGATGATATAACTATATAGCTGGAAAACCAAGGGACTCAACTAAAAAACTATTATCAACCGTAAGACTGTATAATAGTGCAGCAGGCTACAAAATTAAAAGAAAAATCAATAACGCGCACAGAACAAAATACTCAGTGCTATGGTTGGATATAGAATGTGCCCTGGAGAAGCTCATGTACGGGCGATGCAAAAATGTTCAGAGGAGAAATCATTGAATCATGAGGGTTCTAACCTCATTGGTGGATAAATCCATCGTTGGATTAATAATTTGAATGGATTTACTGAGTGGTAAGATAGGCAGGTGGGGTATGGCTGGAGGAGGCAGATCATTGGGGGTATGGTCTCTCTCTCCCTCTCTCTCTCTCTCTCTCTGCCTCCAGCCTCCATGATGTGAGAGCAGCTGCCTGTGTTGCCATTTATGCTTCGGAGCAAGGCTTATGAACTCAAACCATTAACCCCAATAAATCTTTCCTCCTCTAAGTTGTTCTTGTCAGGTATTATTATCACAGTGATGGGAAAGCTGACTAAAAAAGTATTTTATCTTAATAAGAAATGCATATTAGATATATAGACAAAACTCTGAAATACTATCAAGGCCCCCAGATGATGACTACATAATGTTATTTTGTATTCTTGGATACAAAGACTCAACATAAAGATACAGCAATTTTTAACTTAATTTACAATATAATGGGATCCCACCAAAATGCCAATAGTATTATTTAATAAAAGCAGGTGATCATAAAATCAATTAAAAATGGACAAATCAAAATAGAAAACCAAATTTTGTAAAAGTCAAGAAATTGGGGGATAAGCCAGACCTGGTAGCACATACCTGTCATCACAGTACTTGGGAGGTTGAGACAGGAGGATTGCAGGTTTGAGGCCAGCCTCCACAATTTAGTGAGATATTGTTCCAAAATAAAAAATAAAATAAGGTTAGGGGTGTAGCTCAGAGATACAATGCCCCTGGGTTCAATCCCAGGACCACACACACAAAAAAGAAGGAAGGAAGAAAGAAAGGAAGGAAGGAAGGAAGGAAGGAAGGAAGGAAGGAAGGAAGGAAAAAGCAGTGTACCCAATAATAAAACACATTATAAAGCTATAAAAATGTGCAGCAGTGGCACTTGTATATATAGATAGATCTTGGTACAGGTTAAAATCCTACAGTTCTGCGTATAATAGAGGAGGTGTTCCAAATTGTGGAGGTGGGGGTGGGGATTGATCATTCAATAATAGGTCTTGAGATGACTGGGGAGCCATCTTGGGAAAATAAAAGATTGGATCCTTGATTTGTACCTTATATCGAAATAAATTCCAGGTTGATCACATATTTAAACATGGAAAATGAAATCATAGCTATGGGAGAATATTTTTATAATCTTGAACTGGCAAAGGCCATTCTAAGTATGGCAAAACCCCCACGAGCCATAATAAAAAGGCTGATAAATTCAACTACATTTTTTAAAAAATTTGTAATTATGTTTCAAAAACTATACATCAAGTTAAATATCAAGATACGGTAAAGTGTGTGGGGGAGATTATCTGCAACTCATATTACAAAGAGGCAGGTTCCCAGGAAAATGAATAGAATAAGAAGGATCCCATAGGGGAATTGTGCAAGGGTTCTGTCTGAAGCGTACATTCTCAATGGTGTGATGCAGCCCCCAAGAGAATGGAAATTGTTCCTTGGGAGAGAAAGTATCTTAGATATTGCAACGGTTGGCCCTGCAAAACAGGACCCTAAGGAATAAATCTTATTTTTTTTTTTTGCTATTTAATTTATCCCATTAGGAAGAACTTAAATTTTAATTTACTAATATATTAGATAAGTTAATTTATTAGTTATAAAACTAGAAATTTAATAAGTGGTTATTATAATTTAAAATTAATTTACAAATTGATTTAATCAACTACTAAAGTTAATTCAATAAGATAAAAGTCTCTCCTTAGGAGGTTGATGATGGAAAAGGATTGAGAAATATGAATCTAAACAAATGGTTGAAGGAAAAGGAAATAAAGATTGTGGTTGAACATTTAAGAATGTACTTACACAAAAACAACACGATTGTTCATAGCAGCATTAGTAACAATAGGCAAGTGGTGGAAACAACCCAATGTCTTTCAACAGATGAACGAATAAAGAAAATGTGGTATATCCATATAATGGAATATTATTAGGCCATAAAAAAGAGAATGAAGTATTAACACATGCTACGACTTGGCTGAATCTTAACAACACAATGCTAGTAACAAAGGCAGCCACAGGGATGGCATAATGTGTGATTTTATCTATATGAATAGGTAAATCTATGAAGACAGAAAGTACATAGACTAGTGGTTGATTAGGGCTGATGTCAGTTAAAGGGTACAGGGTTTCTTTTTTAGGGTGATGACAATATTCTGAAATTGGTTTGGGCGATTATTACACAACTCTGTGAATATAGTAAAAAGCAGTTAAATGTACATTTTCTTTGGAATGGGCCACTTTGGGATCTCTTAAAAGCTACAGATACTCTTTCCAGAAAAAAATTCACACACGCAGAGAAGTTTGCATTTGATTTTGGCAAGTTCAAGGACTCCCTAGAAGTCCATGTGGCTCAGAATTAGAACTTCTGGTGTAACATATTTAGTGAAATGGAAATGCATTGATTGTCATTAAGTATAAAATACGGTTTATAAAGATAGAATGATTAGAATGAGTTCATTTCTGGGGTGTATATGCATGTATGTGCACACTCACACACAAACCTTCTATAGTGTTTTAAAAATGATAAATTCCAGAATATTAATAGGGACAATCTCTGGGCGATGGGATTATGGAAAATTTGTATTTTCTTCTTTTTGTCTGTATTTTATACTATAAACATGTTTCAACTTGGTAATATGAAAAATATAATTAGTTCAAATAGTTTTTTTAAGTAAAGAATGTGATACCTGGTAGGATAAATCTCTGTTATTAATCACCTTTCCCGATAGTGTTTTAATCCATTTAGTTTTTCAGAATTTTGGAATTATTTTGTGAGGAGCTCCTCCTCCACTCAAATCCTGCGTGTTATTTAGGATTTTGACAGTGGGTAAATTCATTTGAGGAGAATCTATACTCTTCCCAACCTGGGACATTTCTTGTATATTTTTCATTTATTCAAGTCTCCTTTTATGTAAAGTTTTATGGTTCTCCTTATATAGGTCTGCACACTTTCTCGTTATTTGATAACTTGGATTGCTTATTGAACTGTAGTTTTATTCTAACATTACTTTATCAATTTTTATTTCTGCCACATTTATTTTATAACCTGCTACCTTACTGAATTTACCTGGCTTTTTTACTTTTTAACCCCTCCCTTTTATTTAATTTCCAAAATGAAACGATCATTATTGTTTTCTGAGTATAAAAGTAATACATGTTCATCATTTAAAAATTCAAACCTTTTAAAGAGTAGAAAGTGAAAGTACCTCAATAATTCTACCCCTTGGGATAACCACTGTTTCTTATTAGTTCAGAGTATTTTTCAGTTAATTATCTGGGGTTTCCCCGATCTAAAAATCATATCATCTTTAATTAATGTATGACAAGGTAATGTTTTGAGGATATTAAACCAATGCATTTTCTTTAAAAAAGAATTTAATTATGAAATATTTCAACTGAATGAAAAAATAAAGAAAATGATGTAACGGATATCCATGTCAACCCGCCCCATTTAACAGCTGGTAGCAGTGTGCCGTAATTAAGTCCCCACTCCCTCCTCGCCTCTTCCCCAAGGACAGCTCTCTCCTGAGGTTGGCCTTGTTCTCATCTGCTCACAACATACATGTATACCACGACAATATGGACAGTCTTGACTGTGTTTCTGAGTTTAAATGAACAGTGGCATACAGCCCATAGCTTCATAAAACCTGACTCTGAAATCTACTCAGGTTGCTACACACAGATCTGGTTCATTCAACCAACTTCTTGCTAGTACGTCGTTGTATGAATATTTTTCATTGCTCTTCAAAGGTGTAGTTGTTTCCATTTTTACACTATTCCATAGGGTACATGATAACTATTCCTCCTCATGTCCCCTTAGGCACAGGGAAGAACATTCATTCTGGGTAAATACGTGGAATTTGCTAAGTCTCAAGTTATGTGCACCTTGACTAGGTCCAGTATTGTCAAAATCTCTCCAATGTGGTGGTACCAGTTTGTCCTCCCACCAGCCCTGCCTAAGAGTTCTCATTTCCCTACATCCTCTCCATCTCTAGGTCTGAGCTGACTTTTAAGTTTTGCTGATTGAAGGATGTGAAACGTATTTCATGGTTGCTTTAATGACAACATCCTGATTAGCAGCGAGGTCACAATTTTTCACCATTTGTTTACTATTTGAGTTTTCTCTTTGAATTCCCTATTAATAGCCTTTGCCTACTTCCCCATTTTTCTTCTTATTGAGTTGTAAAGGGTCATTATATGCCAGGAGTGGTGGTGGTGCACACTTGTAATCCCTGAACTTGGGAGGCTGAAACAGGAGGATCACAGGTTCAAGGACAGCCTTAGCAAGTTAGTGAGGTCCTCAGCAACTTAGTGAGATCCTGTTTCAAAATAAAATAGGGCTGGGGGGTGTAGCTCAGAGGTAGAATGTTCCTGGGTTCAATCCCCAGTACAGGAAGGAAGGAAGGAAGGAAGGAAGGAAGGAGAGGGAGGGAGGGAGGGAGGGAGGGAACTGTTTGTTCTGTATAACTTCGCACATTTCTAGGTTTTCCTGATTCCATCCATGTAATATTCTTTAATATGTCACTCCACCCTGTCTTTCTTATAAACAGTTAGTCAGTCAGTCAGTCCAGAGACTTGATAGATTCAGGTTTGGTGTTTGGCAGGAATATTGGGGGACTTCCACCACAGGGTAAATAATGCCTAATATCACATTTTTGGGATACCAGGACCATAGACAACCATTGCCTAGCTCCATCACTTCACCTGGGCTTCCAAAATGGCAATATTCTAATCCCATCACTCCATATCATTTGTTACAGCATCACTGATTAAACAGCCCCACCCCCCTGCCCCTCGTTTGTGCCGGTCCCTTAGTCAGCCTCCTGGGGTCAGTTTCCCGGCTCTCTTTCCTATTCTTTTGACCTCACTGTCTCCCTGGTGCAATGCCACATTGCTTCATTTACTCCAGCTTCATAATGAGCCTTCGTGTCTGGCAGGAGAATACTACGTCACCGAATCAATCCATCAGCACACACGCGCACACACACA